>JANCRA010000272.1:0-130202 GCA_024362935.1 Setophaga petechia
AAAGAAAAAGAAAAGAAAGAAAAAGAAAAGAAAAGAAAAGAAAAGAAAAGAAAAGAAAAGAAAAAGAAAAGAAAAGAAAAGAAAAGAAAGAAAAGAAAAGAAAAGAAAAGGAGAAAAGATTTAAATATGTCTTGGTCAGTGTCCAAATACATGAATGTCTAGCTGTTTTAAAACTATATTTTTTTATCAATATTCCACTCCCTTTATATTTTCTGTGCCCCTAAGAGTTTTAATTTTCTGTGTTCAGTGCTCAGTGTGTTGCTTGAGGCTGTACACTCACAGGTGGACATGCATGGTGATGGAAGGTACTGACATAAGTTACATGGTTCCAAGAGCAAATTTCAGATCCAAATATGGGATTTTATTGAAAGATTTGGTTTTCTGCCATCAGATGTCTGCTAGGAAGATCCATTGACTGAACTTAAGTATGTTTATGCCATTCCAATGATCACCACTTTGATGAAGACGCAGACTACATAACTTCTCATTAAAATCAGTAGTTGTGACTCTCCTTCCTCTATCCCTCCTTATATTCTTCTTGTTCCTCTGTGGATGCTTCAAACTTTTACCTCTGCAGAAACCTCCCAAACCTTACAGCCCTTGTGTCTCTTAGACTGTGCCAGTTTTTCTACCCTGTGAAATCATTGTTTCTGTTTTCTGATGTTTTCCACTTTCTATTGACTGGGACCAGTCACATTATTCAGTGTAATTTGTGTTTGATGCACGTAGCCCGTCCTCTACTTCTCTGCTTGCAAACACATCCCAAGCAGAGTCATCATTTGTCATTGTACACCAGCAATCTGCAGCCATCAATTTGCAAGGCAAGGTTTGTTCCTGAATTTTTTATCTCACCAATTACACACTTTGAATTCAAGGATGGTAATTTCTAACCTGCAGGAAAGAAACTGAGTTCCAGGAGGAAAAGTTCTGAGGTCCTTGGCCCAGGAATCCGCATTCCAGGTCTCTCTCCGGGATAAAAAACTTTTTGCTGTTACTATTGACATTTCTTCTCAGTCAGGATGGCAGGACTGAACTAATAATTTTTCACTTAATCTTGCTTGATGTAAATTATGAGCAATTTTTATTTTTTGCAGTGTCAAGAAAATTACCAAAAAGTTAACAGTACCTGTCTTTTTCTTTTCTATTGACTAAATGTAGGAAAATAAAACTTCCTGTTCTTTGAACATTTATTTTTCCTCTTTGACCTTAAGAGAATAGACATTTAAAATCAACACCTTAAAAGCTTTTAAAGCCTGAAAGTGGAATTGGAATTCCTGAACTGGAAAAGCATCCACCTGGAGTTCACCACATTGCTATAAATTTCCTATAAAGAAAATCTGTCTGGGAAGCATTTAGATATGATTATTTAGAAATAATTATTTCCAGGTAGTGATATGACACTCTTTTGTGCTTTCCCTTCTTTCTAGAAGGACACACTGTGAGAAGAAAATATCTACCAAAACAAGCAAACACATCAGTATATAAAATCACCTGGGGAAAAAATGCAAACAAACCAAGACACATCACCTTATCAAAATGTCTAAAAATTGAAATTGCTTTTAAACCCATTCCAGCAAAACAACTCACAGTATTATTTTACTGCAGAACTCAAGGTCAACCTTTGACATCTGCAGTTGTGAGTTTCCTGCATACATTAATTACCCTTTAAAACAAACTTGTCCCATGGCTTCAATTAGGACTTACTGCCATGAATATTTTTAAGTCACATTATTCATGAATTATTTTTCATTGTGGGCTTCTTCTGATCAAATGTTTATTTAATAGGGAACTAAAGACTAGAGTTATTTTTAGAAAGTTCTGTGTGCAATAAGAGAGGGGAAATCAGCTCTTTTAGGGTGGGTTTGATCCCATCATAAAATACTCACCTAAATCAGTTAAAGAAGTGAATTTGCAACACTATCAACTTTTTTGCCAGCCAAATGCTTTAAAAATTCCCCTTTAACTTTTTGTGTCTCCAAGTTACAACTCAGATGATTTTCAACCCTTGGTAGTACAGAAGTATTGGTCATTTAGCTCAGAGAAATGGGGTGATTGGTAATGCTTCTGCAAGCAGATTTAAACCATCACCCCAGTTTCCCTTCTTTATTGTACAGTGCCATCCTTTATGGGACTGCTTTGAACTGCAGGTCATAACTTTCCTCCTGTCCTCTGATTATTTTTTAATTTTTAATTTATTTTCTTAGAAATGTTCAATGACTAACAACTCCAAAATATTGGAAATCTTCCTTCTGTACACTTTGGCATGAAACCTGCAGTGAAAACAAATCCATTGATGTACACATGTGATCAGAAAGTACAAAAACAACTTTATTTTCTTTGTTCTATATCATACTGTAGGTAAAAACAGGATGTATTGAATGATCACACACATGTGCACAGACCTATATATATTTATTTTTCTCTCCATTGTTTTTATATGAAGGCACTTAGAAGAACAATCAGATGTGTCTTGACAGGGGAAAAAAAAAGAGAGATTTCAGTTTTACAATGCTATTAGCTTCTCTGATGAACTTCTAAAGTAATCTAGGAAAGACATGTTCATTAGAGTCTCATTACTTGGCTGGGTAATTGCTGTTCGTATCAGAAACACAAATCACAAGAAGGGCTTATTAAAACAACCTATTAAAAGTCAGACAGACAGATAGACTGCTCTGCAGTATCTGCCACTAAGTCAGGTAAGTAGTCCCAAGGAAATTGCAAAATTGGAAAGTCTTGTTAAGTGTATTTTGTTGCCTTTCTGCTTTTAAAAATAGAGCTTTTTCTTCCCCTACTATTGTCTGTTTATGAATAACTTATCCCATCTAGTGTGCAGTGAGTCAAAAAATAGGATATCTATCATTTTCTACAGCAGATAATTTCATACACTAATAGACTTTGGTGCTAGGAACTTTATTCATGCTGCTTAATCTTTATTTTTCTTGGTTTCATCCTCTCACTCATTAACTCCTTTTACTCTTATCTATCTACCTGCTTTAAGATCATCCATTGTCACAGCTGATCACTGTACATCATCTCTCCTCCTGCTGACCTAACCTTCTCTCTGTCCTTATCCTCTTAGCAGGTTCATATTTAACAAATATAGTTCTGATCCAACAAAGCAGATAAACACTGATAAATGCTAAGGCACACTCTTTATATTCCTTCATAGTAAGGTGATATTAAGTTTTCTGGTATTTTGTTCTATATATCTATAAATTAATTTTATTTAAATAATTAAAGGACATATTTTTTTTTCTGCCTTTCCTCATTAAAGTAATTAAATCACACAGTGGCAATGACCCTCTTATCCAGCATTCCCCAGCACCACCCCGACATTTTAGTGGTGAAGAAGACCCATGGCACATGTAAAATCAAATTTTTAACTCAAAAATCCACAATGTCTGCCCAGAAAATACCAGAGGGACATCCTCTTGAGTTTTTTCTTCACAGGTTTAGTGCATCATGGCAACATTTATAGGCAGTGTAATGATTTTGCAGTCAAACTTATAAATATGCCACTGTTGACTGCTTTTAAATGTTTCATCAGTCACATACTAAGATGATGTGGAAGGACACATTTGGTAAATATTTGATGAATGTCATCAAGGGTAGGTTACATTTCAAAGAGTTTTAAAATCAGTAAAAGAAAGTTGTAGGATTTTTTTACCCAGCCACAAATCTTCTACTGTTTAAAAGGTACTAAGGGGTACCCTAGGAAATGTTTACAAAGACAGTTGTACATTATCAAATTCATGTTCTTTCATCAGGAAGGAAAATGTTGTTATTTTAATCTCACTGGGAGCTTTAATGATATTTAAAATGACTGAGGTAATAAATATTCTTCATAATGTCATGATAAGAGCTTTTTGTGGCAGTATTCTATCCTAAGACTAGAGGCAGAATTTTACTAATAAACTGTTTCTGTTCTGATAAAAAAGTAGTAAAAATAAGAGAAATTTGAACTTTAATTTTAAAATGAACTTTTTTTCCCTGCAGCAAAAAAGTGTCCTATTTAAATAAGAGACCTTGTTACTTGTTAACAGTCATTATTTGTAGATAAAAATTCTTTTAAAAATAATTATTACAGATTATAATCACATCAGTAAAAACAAAAATTTAGTGGATTCAGTTAATGAAGAATAACCTTAAAGATCTCAACAAGAGATCAATAAAATTTATTAAATTAAAATATACAATGCTTAATCCTTTCACTATGGCTCATATTCAGGTATTCCACTTAAGGTTATGCTCCTTTTTTCCATGGTCTCACCAATTATGTTTGATTTTAGGAATGTAATATGAAGAATTTTACAATGCATGTTCTTATGTAAAAAAAAAAATAATATGTTAATTTCTCATATATCCACTTTTGTATATAATTATATACCATATTTTCCATGATGTCTTAATTCTGCCCATCTATCTGCCCATTTAGTCTCATTATCCAGATCAGTAACACTTTCTCAGCTGAATTACTAATACTTTCTTACCTTCTAAAATTTTGTTAACCAAACTTGACAAGATTGTTGAATGGAGGCTTCTCCCTTTTAGAGAGCCATCTCTACCAGTGAGGAGATGTAGCACCAAATGATTCTACCACAGTCCCAGGCTCTGCTGAAGATCTGAGGTTCTTTATACTGCCAGCTGGGCTCAAAACTGGTATGGAAAGACACTTGAAAAGTAACACAGCAAAAGAGACCCAAAATGTTAAAATGGAAGAATGCCTTGTGACACTCCAAGACCTATCCATGGATCTGCCTTCATGCCTTATGAAAAAGGTCATTTGGACTCTCCCTAACCCTGGCTGCCAAGAAATAAAAAAAAATTGCTATCTGCAAGCTCTTGTTCATAGGTAGACACTAAATTTCACCACAAATGGTGTTTTGCAATAATTATTTGACTAACTCAAGCAGCTACTGTATATAGTGCCCATGGTTGAAATTAAAAAGAGACAAATTGAAATGAAAAGCTGAGTCTTAGCCAAAGCTGAAGGAATGCTGCTGATACCATCTGCTAGTACAGCCCACAGGAACCAGGAAACCACAGAATTAGCTTTATGTGAGGAATTATGTTTCATCTGCTTTTTAGAGAAGATTAACAGGAGCCTGTTGTCCAATTGCAATATCAGTACCCATTTAATATCACTTCTGATTTTCCTAGGAGTGATTTTTAAATCTCAGTTGAGCAGTACAAATGCTTTTTCCAAATGACATAACTCTTGCTGCACTGAAAACCTAGAGGAGAGCAGTTGTCCTGTAAATTTTCCAGAAGTGCTGGTAATGATCCAGTCCTAGGAACCCAAAAATTATTAAAACCTTCAAAAATTTTATATGTGAGAATGAAGGTGCTATAGTTTTTGAGGTTTGTTTGTTTTTTTTTTTTGGTTTTTTTTTTTTGGGTTTTTTTTTTGTTTTGTTTTGTTTTTTTTTTTTTTTTTTGTTGTTTTGTTTTGTTTTGTTTATTTTTATTCAAGTCCAAATCATTTCCTCAGATATGAGGTTCATTGTTACACTAAACATACAAAAGATGATTAAAATATTTTTGGTAGACTGCAGTGAAGTAAGACAAAAAAAAGGATATTTCGTTCTATATCAAAATCATAGAATAATTGATTTTTGCTATTGAAAAAGACCTCTAAGATCATTGAATTTATCACTGCCAGGTACACTACGAGCGCCTGTTCCTAAGAGTTACATCTGCACACCTTTCAAACCTCCCCAGAGATGGCGACTCCACAACTGCTCTGGATGGCCTCTTCCAATCATTGGCAGCTCTTCAGAGGAGAAATATTCCTTCAGGTAAAATCTAAACCTCTTTTGACATGACTTTAGACCACCCCCTCCTCATCCTTCTGCGCCTCCTCCTGTCCCTGTTCCCTGGGAGCACAGCCCGACCCCCCCCGGCTGTCCCCTCCTGGCAGGAGCTGTGCAGAGCCACAAGGGCCCCCCTGAGCCTCCTTTGCTCCAGGCTCAGCCCCTTCCCAGCTCCCTCAGCCTCTCCTGGGGCTCCAGCCCCTTCCCAGCTCCATTCCCTGCCCTGGACACGCTCCAGCCCCTCAATGTCTCTCTTGTCCTGAGGGCCCAGAGCTGTCCCCAGCACGGGAGGTGCCTCAGCAGTGCCAGCACAGGGACAGGCCTTGCCCTGGGGCTGTGTCACAGCCTGGCTGGGACAGCCCAGGGGCCATTGGCCTCCTGTCCCCCTGGGCACCCTGGGCTCGTGTCCAGCCCCTGGCACCAGCACCCCCAGGGCCTTTCCCAAAGGGCCCTTTCCAGCCCCTCTGCCCAGCCTGGAGCTGCAGGGCTTGGTGAGACCCAAAGCAGGACCCAGCTCTTCTCCTTGGTGCCTCTCACACCACTGGCCTCAGCCCGTGGATCCAGCCTGCCCAGACCCCTCTGCAGAGCCTTCCTGCCCCCAGCACATCCACACTCCCACCCAGCCTGGTGTCACGTGCAAAGTGACTGAGGGTGCACTCACCGTCCTTGTCCAAATCATAGACAAAGACATTAAACAGGACCATCCCGAATACTGAGCCTAGGGTGACACCACAGTAACCAGCCACCTACTGAATTCAATTCCTGTCACCACCACTCCTTGGCTTTGACCATCCACACAATTTTTCATGACACCGCTCTGAGACTTGGGAGCTCAGATGTGTCAGCCCAGGCCTGCTGCAGAGAGAGTAATGGTGTTCTGTGCAAGAATATAAAAATTCCTCCAGTGATTTTGGAGACCAGCGCAACATTAATATGAAATGGATGTGATAGAAAGAGAATGGGAATTGCTCTAGGCATACCTATGAAATGAGCAGAGGGGGTGACTGGAAGAAATTTTTTGACTAGTTTTATTATGGAAGATGTAAAATGAATTGTACATGGGCAGAACATTTCCAGCTAAATGTCTCATGTTGAACTGGAGCCCCAAACTCGTGGATTCTGTGTCTGATGATCCTGTGATTTGAAATGGGGCCTGAATTATGAACAAAGTTGGATATTGTCCTTGGCCTTAACAGCTATAGAAAACCTTCTACATAGTTTGGCTCCAGAAATTCTCAGGGAGTAAGGGTGGTTTATAGCATTTAACGTTGAGAGTTATGTTTTCTTAGCTGTGCTAATATCATGTGCTTACCCAAAAAAGCAACTGACACAAGGTAAAGTGTGAGCTAGGCTTTTTATATCAGTCGTTGCCAGATGCTGGTTTCTCAGCTAAATGAGAGTCCCTGCTAGCTCCACAGTCAGTTTTGCTAACTGCAGTAGCTCTATGGGTGCACTTTTCTTCCAGAGAAAGGCCCTAAGGCTTGTTTTGGTATTCTCTTGTGTTGTGCTTTTTGTTTTGCTTTCTCTTCAAAATTAAAATTTTTACTTAAAGATAATCGTACTTCTTTTATTTTATTTTTACTTAAAGGTAACTGTACTTAGTTTGTGGGGGGTGGGAAGACCTTTAAAAATCTTTTGGAGTGTTTCCCCTCAGGGAATGTCCCAAGCCATTAGAGACTGTAGGATAAAGAAACCTTTGTGTTATTCATCTAGAACTGGATGTGGAAACCCCAGTGGTGCTGGTCCAGGACAAAACAAATTTTCAGCAAAGAACAGTCATGGTTTGCAGAATCATATTCTACTTTTCTAATAAATTTGCACATAGAAGCCCATCAGGAGTTAATCCATTTTCTGCACAAGGTCTGCATTCCCATTGCACTATATTTTAGAGAGAAACAGGACAGGTACTAAATGAGAAAACTTTCACCAAAGGAAATGAGATCTAAAATAAGGCATTGTGTCAAGAATAGGATAAATTCAGGGCCCCAATAAAGTCAGTTGCCAAATTTTTTAAATTATGAATTAACTAGCACAGCAGAGCTTTTTGTCTGCTTATTCTCAGTGTGAAAAGATCTCTAGCAGTAAGAGAAAAATTCCTGACTTTAATGTTGTATAAAGAGGCCTACAACTTCAGCACTTACTAACCCTTCAATTCATCACTTATGAAAAAAGTTGCCAGTGACTTTTTTCTCATTGCTCATAGTCTGGTCAAGATATTGATCTTACCCACAAAAGATTTTTACCTAATGTACAACCTGTAAGATTAATATCTTTGTGCTCTTTTATGGACAATACACAGATTTCAGTTTATTTATTACCAGAGTACTCGCCACAATGACTAAGAATATTGCTGAAACAATATAACTGTACTGTAAATTATTTCTGAAGTACCCAGTTCCTGGATTTCCATTAAACAATGAAACTGTTTACAATGCCAATTACTAACACTATGATATCTTATTTCAGATTATATGAATCACAGAAAAATTAACTCTGAGTGTTACTCCCTTGTCTGGCAAGCTAATTAGCATTGTACCTAGAGCAAGTCCTATTTCTCTTCCTTTTGAACATATTCTAGAAGCTGCATAAAATTATATAACAATCAAAGTATTAAATAGGGAGATAATATCTGACATTTCAGCTCCACTAATGCACAGTTATAAATCAGATATTTTTATATCTCAGCAGAATCTGAAAAAAATAATTTGAAACAGTGGGATTTTAATAATGATATTCATATTAAATTACTTTCTTAGCCTGACCTCATCCTAACACTAATCTAAATATTTTTTAATTTTTTAATAAGACAGAAAACAACAAAAGAAAAAGAAGAAAACCAAAAACCTGAAGAGCATCACATACCACAGGGCTGTAATTTTTATGAATAGGGTACATTGCTGTTTCAGCAGGCTCTCTGTGCTACTTTAAGCCCCTTCAATACTTGGAACAGGAACTTCTTATCACACTGTGCAAATACCAGGTGTGGAAGATGGGTTCAGTTTAAGACAGTGGGACTCTTTTCACTGATTTCAGTGGGGTTGGGATTTCTCCCCATGAATTCAGCTTTTAGTGCCTTGTTTTGACTTCACATACAGCCCAGAGCAAGGGTTGATGTATGAGTAGCATTTAGACAGCAGTAGCCTCTGGAAGTATCATTGCACATCTAAATCATAACATCTTTCCTGTTTCTTCCTTGCTTTAAGGGGTTGTAATTTGCTGGTCATCTACAACAATATTAAATTGTTTTGCCCATCCTGCATACTCACTGAGCAATTCAAGTTCTTTACACTGAGTAGTGGAGATATAGGTTGGTTTCAAACTTATTTCCAGACTGTTCCTCATATGAGCTGTTTTGCTGTCTGGGGAAGGAGTAAGCAAGCTCTACTTGCTTTGTGTAATAGAGACTGAAAAGAAATTTCTATTATTTCTAGTGAACGCCATGATAAGAAATGTAGCCTTATTCAGTCTCCTCCAACAAAACTAAAAGTCAGCACTTTCTTTACATCAAATGCTATGCCCAACTTAAAACTGAAAAACATTTTGTCCTTTTTTTTTTTTTTTTTTTTTTTTTTTGCCACTTCTAAGGATTTTCAGTGTTTCTCACAGGTTCTTTTAACCCAATTTTTTCTTCTTCCTGGATATTTTTTGCAGGAAAAGGGAAGTTATGGGAGGTAATTATGTTTCTAATCAAACTTTGGGTTTTAAGGATCATAACAATTTTTTCAGTTTACATTTTCTTCAAATGGTCTTGCTGAAAGAGCTAGACTGCAATCCCTAGAACTGAAACTATAGGACCTGCAAAATACTATGCCCAGGTTTTTGAGTTTTGCTATATTTTATTTTCAATATGCTTCTTGGCCAAATATTCAGTCTATAGATACTAGTTTTAAATACCTCTTTGCTTCACTTGAATTCCCCCAAAAATATATAGAACAAATACAACAGCTTCAAAGATAAATAAAAAATAAAGAAATGGGACAAAAAACTCCAGGATCAGTCTCTCTCCTACTGTAGAAAAATTTCTGGAATTGAAAAACAATGTTTTTTCAACATCGGCTGCAGTTTGGCTGCAGTGATATAATTTCAGGAAAAAAAACCAAAACAAAAGGAAACAAAACAAAAACAAAAACAAAGTAAGAAAGCAACCAAGACTGACCTTTCATTAGATACAGAAAAAACTTCCCAAGAATGAATGAAAAATATGTGAAAAATTTTTAAACTACTTTTATTTTTGTGGATCTGGTAGTACCTGTTGCTTCAGTTGCAAATTAATGCAAAAGCTTTATATGATATGGAAATTGCTTCAAAGGGAATTGCAATTCTACCCCAAAAGATTTCCTTTTACTTAATACTTTCTTTAAGAAGAAAAATTGCCAGTTTCAGCATACTGAGTTCCTAATTTAGAGACTGAATCTAAGGTAGACAAATAGGATCAATAACACCTATCATGACTCACAAACACGTGATGAAATCTGTCCTATTTTAATCCTTTTGCATCTGAAATATTTCCAGTCTCAAGGAGTTGTGACATCAGTAAATATATAATCTACATTTGTGTTTTCTCTTCAATACTGTAACAGCCAAACCGCACTGAGGAGAAACATTTTATTCAATTTTGAAGTGCGATATCTTTTTATAATATTATATTTATTGAATATAGTGTCTTAAAGGGAGAAGAATGGAAGGTTTAATTTGAAACCAGTGCTGGAGTTACCTGAACTGTGTTCAGTACAGAGGCAGACAGGAGAGCAGATGCTCTTGGAGAATGATGTGGAGCTTCAAACACTGGGGATGTCTCCAAGGCAGTGCACTCCAAACCGACCTGATATCCCACAGGTCTTGTTTCAACAACATGGTTTTGTTGCATGTTTTGGTATGTGGGACTACACTGAAAGTCAGGTCCTTCAGTATTCTATGAAGGCATCAAAAGAGCTAAAAATGAATAAATTTCCTTCTTTTCACCTCCTGTGCTCAATATGAGGGTGTTACAGAAATGATCCTTCCATAGTGGATGAGAAGGGTCTCAACATGGATTAAGAACCTAACATGAACATTTATTTAAAAGAAAAAACAAATATACAACTTCAAGCTTGCATATATAATTCTAAATATAGAAATAAATACCTACTATTTGAAAAACTCAGCTGGCAGTCAGTCTTGTTGGATGAAATTTTTTTAGAAGTGGTGAAGCATTTAATGCTGAAGCATTTAGATTACTTTGACATTCTTACAGATATTAACCATGGCCAAAAAACATGGCCACAGTCCAAGTGAAATAAATTACATCTTAGTCATAACTTTTCATTTGGGTACAACACTGTACTCCATGGCAGTGATAACAACATTGTCAATGCCATATGACAGCTATCTTATAAGCCTGCACACGTTCTTTTTCTGATACATTAAAAATTCTCACTAGATTTTGTCCTCTTCCTGTCTGACTAGGACAAAAAAAAAATTGAAATTATTTATTATTGTACTCTAAAAGGAAATTTTAAAAAAAGGTTCTCAAAGACAAGAAATTACAGTAAGTTCTCAAGAAAATCTACTTTGTATATTGAAATTCTGCCAAATTTTTACTTCTAAAATATCTAGCATGTTTTCTAAGTAGAAAAGATATATGTTTGAGGCTTTGCTTGTTTAGGTATGCAGCTGCGTACTGAATGGCTGGTAACTGATGCCATATTGGATGCAGTACTTCTGAAAAAACAATCTTGACATATTTGACACAAATTAGTCATATAAAAGGCATCACTGCTAAACTGTCTGAACATAAAACAGAGTTCACTTAATATTGCTGAATGAGCTGATGAGGTGAAGGTCCTCTAGGTGACCTTGTCAGTAAATGCAAGTAGGGAGAAACCAGGCTAGATGCAATATACCTTTCAGATCAACAGAGTCTAATGAGCCCAAAATAGGGTCTGGTGCTTCATTTGGGGCAAGGTGCAGTGGCTTTGAACTCAGAGGGAGTAGGTGTAAATGATAAGTAAGAAATTCTCCTTTCTGAGGGTGTTGAGGCCCTGCCACAGGTTGCCCAAAGAAGTTGTGGCTGCCCCATTCCTAGGAGTCTTCAAGGTCAGGTTGGACAGGGCTTGGAGAAACCTGGAATAGGGGAAGGTGACCCTGCACATGGCTGGAAATAAGATGATCTTTAAGCTCTCTTCCTACCCAAACCATTCTATGATTCAATGATTCTTTTTTTCCAAAATGCTTGTAAATCAATGGCAGCTCTTGAGTTCTGGGCACGTGGGATTTTTCACACTCTTTAGTACTTAACAATATGAAACTTATCGGTAAGTCTGTATTGCTATATTTACTAAACAAAGTCTATATCTTTGTATGTGTGACCAGGATAATCATAGAATATCCTAAAAGGAACAAAACTCCATTTCATACCTGTGGGAAGAGGCTGCATGAAAAGCTGTCTGAATAAGTTCAGGGCCATAGGTGTGCATATTTTACGAATACGTTGCAAATTGAATGAAATCTTTTAAGTCTGTCCACCTGAAAATTCATAACCAATTCTTATCTCCTTCTCTAGGTTCCTTTTGCACTTAGGAGAGGAGCTAGATACAACAGGGCCATGTGCACCACCTGTTGTTGCTTTTGAAATCTGTAATTTTGGAATTTTTGGGTTATGGTCTGAAAGTGTTTGTCTCCATTGATTGCAGAAAGGATCTCCAAACAAAGGATTTGCTTAGAAACGTATTTTTAACCTTCTTAAACGTAGCAGCATGAATTCCAATTTGGGTGTTTTGATATTGCTTTCCTGATAAGACAGAACTGTAAGATAATTTAAGATGTTATAAAATAATGCAGTGCAAATCCATTTTTCAAGGGCCCAAACAATGTACCATCTGATTTTTTTCAAAACCACTTAGAGAGCTGAGACAGATTTTGCTTTGTATCTCTGCCCTCATCCTAAGAGAAGTTGCTACATGCTGACCACAGCCACATTGGCTCATACTCAGCGCCTTTCAAAAATTTCTGCAACCAGGAAATCAGCTGGTTAAATTTACTTTACTTAAATAAATTTATTTATTAAATTTATTTACTTAAATAAATCATATTTAAGTAAAATAATTCAAAATAATTTGGAGGGTATTTTCAGAGCATTAAAATCTGTTTTATTTTATAGAAGGGGTTTTCTTTTCTTAAGTAGCTTTCTTAATGTGCTTATTAATTTATGTCCCCTGCCTATATTTTGTAGTCTACATTCAAAATTTTCTCCTTTTCTTTTTTTCTTTGTTTTGTTTTGTTTTGTTTTGAGGGTTAATCACTGTAACTAGAGCTCATCCAGTCCTGAAACTAAATGTAAGTAACAGCAACTGACTGTTGGGCAGAATGAAAAAGCCTGATTTTACCACGCCACAGTGAACAACGTGTTACCTCTGGCCCATGTATTTAGCACCAGAAATCATTTTATTTTCTGCAAAATATCCCACAGGCATATTTAGTTTTCACAGGAGGCTGTTACGTAACAAGAGACAAGGCATATTCAGATAGCTAATGAAAGGAGTCACGCACTAATTCTGTTCTTCCTTTGCAAAAGCAAGACTAGCATCAGTTCTGGTCCAGGAAACATGTAGCTGTGGGCAAAATTTCAAGTTAATGTGCTCTTCAAAGAGGAGTTGTGTTGTTTTTTTTACCAACTAAAATTGTCTGTCCATGTCTGACTCAATAGCTACCCTCCAAGGGGATCAGGGAAGTGGCTCTTCATATATGGCTGTTTCACTGAAAAACCTTTCTTAAGACAGGGAACTCAAAAGGCAGAAGTTAATCTTAAGACTAGGATAATCTAGTTATCCTAGAGATCTGTGTGTATCTCTAATGTGTCTTGATTTTTTTTCTTTTTTTTTAAACTTCATTTTGTACACAGTAGCAGGAGTAAGTGCTTGAAGGGATTTTCACAGTTTTTATAAAAAAGAGTATGACACTTTGCCCTTCCTCAAGAAACACATTCTCATATGATTTGTCATGTCCAAAAGATTCACAAAAGGCATGGCATGGCCTAAAAGGACAAATTAGAAAGGACTCAGTTTGACTGATAGGAGGAAAGCAGCTTTTGTTTGCCTGACCCATGTCAAGTATGGACAATGAGTCAATGTAAAGGTCAGTGTGAACAACAGCCATGGGGAATTCCAGCCTTCCAAAGACAGAGCACTACAGCCAGTAGTTCTGATGTCTGGACAGCCTGAAATGAATGAAACACTTTATGAAACCTGTTTTATGCTCAAGAGATGAACATGTTTCAACATATTTTCTGCAAATTTTTTGTTTGTTTGTTTGTTTGTTTACATCACTTGTGGCACTTGAGGTCAAAATATCCTTACTAATAAAATTATGTGGTTAATTCTTTCCTTTGTGTAAGTCAGATATCTTCTACAATGATCCTGACTCACAGAAAAGGATTCAGTGTTCCCAAAAACATGTCTCAGCTGCTTAGTCACTCTTTAAGCCACCAATAATACTGTTCTGAACTGCCTGGAGAAGGAGACAACTAGAAACCATTTTCTGTGGAATATGTGAACATATTCATAGCATAGAGTTAGAAAAAAGACAACCAGAGAATTATTTTTTAAATTTTACTGTTTCATATGAAGAAAAAAAATAGTTTAGGGGAATTCAGGCAGTTGTAGTTATTGTTCAGATATCTGTGTGCCATGGAATGTAAATATCCTTTGTATGTAAGGTCACAAAAATTCACTTTAACACAAAAGTCTATAAAAAACAAAATAATCTCTGATTAGCTTTCTTGCCTCCAAAATTGTCACAGAATGACAGAATGAACAAGGATGGAAAAGACCTTTTGAGATCAAGTCCCACCTATTATGTAGCATGTCCTCATCAAATAAACCATGGCACCGAGTGCCGCATTCCAGGCTTTGAAAAGCACATCCAGGGATGGTGAGTCCACCACCTCCCTGGGCAGATTATTCCATTACCCAGTCACTCTTTCAGTGAAGAATTTTTTCCTTATGCTTGACCTAATCTTCCCTTGGTGCAGCTTAAGACTGTGTCCTCAGGCTCTGTCAGCTGCTACCTGGTAAAAGAGACCAACCCCACCTGACCACAGCCACATATCAGGAATGTACAGAGAGTGATAAGGTCACCTCTGAGGAGTCTCCTTTTCTCCAGGCTGAGCACCCCCAGCTTCCTCCATTGTTCCTCACAGGGTTTGTGCTTCAAGCCCCTCTCCAGCCTTGTTGCCTCCTCTGGATGTGCTCAAGCATCTCAACATCCTTCCCAAACTGAGGGGCCAGAACTGGACACAGCACTCGAGGTGCACCCTCAGCAGTGCTGAGTACGGGGCAGAATGACCTCCTGATACAACAGAATGACTGTTCCTGATACAGGCCAGGGTGCTGTTGGCCTTCTTGGCCACCAGGGCACACTGAAAAAAACCCAAAGAAATGAACAACCTCCCTCCCCCCCCCCCCAAAAAAAAAACCCAAAAAACCCAACATTCTTGCACCTAGCAGCAAGTTTATTGCGCAAGCAGGATCCCCAGCCCCCACTCCCTGCAGCCCCTCAACCCAGGGCTGTATGTCACCCACTTTAGTTGCAATTCAATGGTTGAATAAACTCTATTACAGCTTATCATAACTTCTGTGGCTGTGTCATCTCAAAGACAAACTTGGTGATGATCTGGTCCCTCATGTGTTTGGTTCATTGGAAAGTGAATTGGAACATATGACCTCTCCTTGGAGGTACTCAAGATTCAATTTCAGACATAGCAGACAAGTGTAACAAATAATATCCCCATCTCATGATTTTATCTCTAATTATTTGCTTGCAAAGTGCAATAATTCATTGTGGACCCACACTTCAGTAGTAAATTAATACTCCCACACCCTGTGCTGGCTCAGCTCTTGTGACTATGAGACCAGAATGAAAATTCTGACCCACATCTTCAAATACAATCCCACCCTACTCCCACTTCAGTAGCTTCTTCAAGAAGGTGAATTCATTATGTATTCTTTTATAAGAGGAGATTTAATCTGATTTGCAGCCTGTCAGTTGTCCCAAAGGGGAGCAAACATAAAACCAATTTTTTTGAGTTTCTCGTATTTTTTACAATAATTTTCTTTCTTTTCTTTTTGCACTTTAGATTTTACACAGAAAATGTATATTGGATTCTTGAAGACCAACATATAGTAACAGTGGAAATAAATATTCCTGAAAGAACTTACATAGCTGAAGTTTCTTCACAGGTTGTAAACAACTTAAATATTGCATGGCATGTAAAAAGGCACAAAAAAGGAAATCAATTCCAAAACTGAAAATGAGAAAAACAAAATCCCAATAAACTAAATTAACAAAAATCAAGAAGGGCAAGTTGGTACTGGTGACCTCAGTTGACCTACATTAGAGGGTAATTACTGTTCAATCAATAGTCCTTATGCATAACTACGGACATAAATGGTCAATGAAAAGTGATAAAGGATGG
The DNA here is from genome assembly GCA_024362935.1 of Setophaga petechia. Classification (NCBI taxonomy): domain Eukaryota; kingdom Metazoa; phylum Chordata; class Aves; order Passeriformes; family Parulidae; genus Setophaga; species Setophaga petechia. Next base: position 16,264 of record JANCRA010000272.1, read on the forward strand.
TGATCAATAAACATTACAGTCTGGCATGCAGTTGTCCAAGAAGTGGGGGAAAAATTATTACTTTTATACTTTGGATTGCCAATATACCAATCAGGATTCATCAAAGTTTGGGATTAGAGCTTTTTCCACAGTACACTGCATCATCATTCTCTTTTAGATCCTTCCTGCAAAAGTGACTTAAGTGACCTGATAACAGCATGACTGCTTAGTGACCAGCTTCAGTGCAGTTCCAGGTTATTGGCCTCTGAACTGCCAACATTCCTGGAGAACGTCTACAAATATTTTCTTGGTGCTTGTGAAAATAGACTAGCTCCTGTCAGCAGTTTTGAGATCAGAGTCAGATCAAAATGTTTCTTTGCCAGGACAATAGAAAAGAAAGAAACAAGTCCTTGAGTTTGAAAGCCTTTGTTGAGATGTTGAAACTCCTGTTGATGGGTGATATACAATTTCAGATGTCTGAAACAAACTGCAGTAGAATACCTGATGAAGGAACATTTTAATGGAATCCAAGCAATCTTGAATCTGGCCCTTGATGAAGACCCAAGGGTGCAAAATAAGTTCATATTTCTCCCTGATCACTGCTAGTGAATCAGTCATGAGCAGTCATTTGGAGTTGCACATGATATTTCAAAAAGTATTCCTGATTTTTAATTTTTGCAGTCTAATTTAGATTCACTGAGAGACAGCAGTCAGTCAGCTATGTAATATGAAACATAATTTACACATATGCACTCCTCCTCCTACAGTCTAAGAAGACTGATGAAAATTATCCCCAGAACCTGTTTTTTATAGACAGCACACAAACTTTTTCACAGGCAGTGTTTAGCTATTCCTTGGGATCCTGGCTAGGATCCACTCCTAAATGTATGGTTCATCCGAATAAAAAATAGAAACCAAAAATATTCACATAGAAAAATTATGATTTTGGCAATTTAAAGCTGGATTAAGAAACTTTTCCCACAGAAATGACAGATTTACTATATTAGAAATAAGGCAATCTGGGCAATGGACCTTTTGAAAAACTTCTCATGTACATTATCTCAGAAAGATCTTAGATGATTCAGAGTAGATGCACTGCTTCAAGAGAATATACATACTTTTGATCCCTCAAAAATTAATTTTTAGAAGAATTTAACCTATTCAAATAGCCAAATCACCACAAAAAAATACTATAAATAAAATGACAATGCTATTGCTAATACTGTTTTTAGATCCCATCCCTTTGGATGCCCAGAACATATTACCCTGATTTTTTACTTATATTAATAACATATTCCATATTCAAATTGGTGCAGGTTGATCCACTGGTGTGGTTCCAAGAACTTCAGCAGCACAAGTTGCCTGCTATGGAATGAGTTACAGTGTTCCAATGTCAAACAAAGCTAAATAAATTTACCTTCTTCCTCCCACCTGGTCGGAACAGACGTACTTTGGTTTCAGAATAGGACAACAACTTTGGCTCCCCCTTCCTTTGGCTTTCCCATGATGAATTTTATATTATGAGTAGTCAGTTTCACATCTGTGAAGCTCAGACTGACACCAGCCTCTGAATCATTTTACCCTGGGGTAGTGCTGTGGTCTCTTCCACCGTGACGCACATTGTCCAAATTGCTTGAACATGTTTGTGCACAGCTAATGCATTGTGTTGTAGGGAATAACATTTTGACTGCACATAAATCTGCCTTTATACCTGCTTCCATGATTAATATGTTAGTGGCTTTGGCACATGATTTGTTTGTACCTCAACACAGTTCTCAATTGGCAGGCACAATTGTGGGTGACTGATAGCTTCATCCTTGGATGATTGTGGCCTTTGATTAAAACACATTAAATTTTCTGCTTGTGCTATTACCTGTCTTTGGATTGATTAAAGAGATTATGGTGTGCTTTCTTGGGTATGGATATAAGCTTAATTACAGGTGGTTCTCTTTGGAACAACCATATGAATGAAACTGTTTACAAACAATTTACAAACCTCAGTTCTGTGACTTTTGCTCGGTAAAAGAGAACTTAGTCCTGAAAAGGCAACAGGACTTCTATGAGCAGCCTCAGAAAGGCTTCCAAGGGCAGTCTTACATTGCTCCCATGAGCAGCCTCAGACAGCGTAGCAACTGAGTCTACTCTCTCCAGAAAAAAAATAGCAGAGGTTTGTGTGAGGGTAACACACACATTTGATGGTGGCTCTAAAAAGAACATGTTTGCCTGAACCATGGCAATTTTCCTTGGAGCCAGTGAACAGACCATGGGGCCTTTTCTTTCCTGGTCTAGTCTCATTCGTCATCCCTCATTGTGAAAGTTCATGCTTCCAGCACTGAAATGCCCTGCTCATTCCACAGCATTGCATTACAACCTGGCCTCCACTATTCTATTACCTAAAATTTAATTTTATATATCCGTATATGCACGTTATCTTCCTCTATATATACTACATGTGTGTGTGTGTGTGTTTTGTGTTTTAATAGTAGCTTGCAGATTCTCAGACAAGAAGGTTCTGCATGTTTTTTTTATGTAGACTTGCCAAGCCAGATAAAGATGATCTTATCATCCTCCAAACATTGGCAGAGTCCTCATCAATAACAAAGTTCCAGGTGTGGGTTTGCTGAGGAACCAAGGCTGTGCTCTCCTCTGTTGGCACTGACTGCTGTAGTGTGCTTCCATTACTCTTCTGTGACTCTGCAATTTCAGAGTGTCTTCATTTTTACCAGGACAACATTCCTCCCATCTGTCCACTAACTTAGTTATTAGAAACAGGTAGTGGACATTTATAACTTAGATTAAATTGAGATCTTCAGTATAAAGGGCATTATGATAAAGTGTGACACTACCATGAGAGGGCATTATCTGATAATGTCTGTAATGTGTGAAATAAGGAAATGTGTGTTCCTTGAGCATTAATGAAGTAAAATCAACCCTCCCTTCCCTACTTTCCATGGATCAAATATATGTGCCTATCTGCAGATGAGTGATAGGGGACAGCCAAAGTATATAGACTATTAAAATATTCTATCTCCTTGCTTCTGTTGCTCTTCCTAATTACTCTAATTGGATAATGTTCTGGGAAGTATCCTGGTAATAGAAGAAAAAAGGGAGGTAGCGCTCACAACACATGACATTATCTGAAAACTGTCAAATGACAATGTTTCTCTCAAGGGCTAATACTCCCTTTATTTGCCAATATTTTCAATGCAAGGACCAAATGTTTTGTGGAGAAAAATTAGCCTGGAGGTCAGAACTCAAAAAGTAAAAACAAACACTTTTACAGGCCAAATGTTTTGATTGTGTTAAGCACTTCTGTAAGCATGACTTGAAGCATTAGTTTTTTCCGTAAACTTTCAAGATTACTGCTCAGGGGTAGCATTGCCTGATCACAATGCGCACTTAAACATGTTCTAACTTTGTTCTTTGCTTCACTGAAAAGAGTAATTTTTGGTTTTGTATGCAAGAATATATCACACTGAATTCCTGTGTACCCCCTTGCATCCCAGGAACAGCCAAACAAGTCACACACTATTGAAAGAGGTTAAATGTCCTCTGCACAGTCATAATTCACCAAATATATCAGGCAATAAAATCCTGTGATAACTCACTTTTCATGACAAACCCTGTAATGAGAAGTGAAAATGGGAAAAATTCATCTATTCACTTGACATAGATTGTAACTAGAAAGAGAAAAACTAGATCAGGATTAACTCATTCTTGCAATGACTATACAGCTGCAAACAGACATTTCTCCTTGGTTGCCTTCTTGACTTTTTGATTTATTTACTTTTTAAAAAAAAAAATATTCTTGAATAGCTTTCCAGCAGTATTACTAGAGAACAGTAACCAAAAATGAATAAAAAGAAAAATCTCAAAGTGTCCACCCAGCTATTGTCTATTTCCACTGAGCAGAAGTGCAATACAGAATTCCATTGAATTTAAATGCATAATTGAACCACTGCCTAACACTTATTTCCCCTTTAAAGAAACATGATTTATTTTAGAGTTTATAACTCACTAAACCCACATATGCTCAGCTGTCACAAACAGATATCTTCTCCCCATTTTATGTAGATACTGTAGGTACAGAGCACATGATACATTGAATAATGGACTGCAAGGTAATAAGAAAATGAGGGAATTAGTCACACTCATCTTTAAAAAGTATTGTGCCATGATCCAAATGCCTATAGCCAGATCCTAATACTGGGTAGATAATGGAAATAAATATGCTGGAAATCAACAGATATGAATAATGCAAATTCTTCATATATTTGCAAGAAGCCATACAAAATGCTGTTGAAATAAGGCTGTTTCTGACAGTTTTGCTGCATACAGCACTAAAAGACTCTCATGGGTGCTCTCAAATGACTAGAGGGGCTTTTGCACCTTTTTCCTCTGTAAACAAGAAGGCCTAAATGCCTGAGACACCTCAGGAGAACAGAGCATAATAGTACAGAGCTTTTTACAAAGATGTGTGGATGAAGAGATAGCTCAGCTACATAAAATTACACAGCAGCAGAAAGCTTAAAAATTATTAAGACTATGCCATTTCTGGCACATTTTTGGAAAGTTACATGATGTGGTATCAAAGTGAACCTCTGCCCATCCTGTCAAACCATATCAGCTTTTTTTTTGTCACTATGCCTATTGACAGCACGTTCTGTGATGAAGCACGACATAGTATGGAGGACAATAAGAAATGAAAAGCTAACCTTTTGTGGCACACATTGCATTAAAACACCAATAATACATTTCGATCTCCTCAGAGGATCAGAATGAATGCTTCCCATTGTGGCATGGGAACACATGTTTACAGATTTGAGCTAAAATAGGTTTTCAAGGAAACGACCCAGCATCCTGTTATTTTGAATGAAAGTGAGATCCTCTTACACCTAGGATTATTTTCTCTCACAATATATGTCATTCTGTTCTCTTGTATGGTATCAGTAGTGAGATCTGTTCCCTGGCTTGTCCCTTTTTAGGAAAGAATAGAAGTGATTTGGTATCTACTGTGCCATGTACGGGAAACTTCTGAATGGAAACCGCAGGAAAAGAGCTGGAGTGCTCAGAGGAGGTGGACAATCTCCCAAACTGCCTTTCACATCCAGTTAAACAGGTATAATGTATGGATATGAGTAAAAAAAAAAAAAAACACAAGCAAAAGGTAGAGGAAGCAATACAACAGAAATGGCAGGAGAAGATTGGTGGCAAAGCAGCAATGAGGAGAATGAAAAGATTCTCTTTATTGGACAAAGAGTAGCAAAGAAGAATATGATGGAAATTGGAAATTATGGGAAAATGTATTTGGAAGCAGGCAGTACCAATAAAAAAAGAAAAAGCGGATGTGAAAAATAAAGCTGGAAAAACAAGAGGAAAAATAAAGCTGGAAAAACAAGAGGGATCAGAAAGACTGAAATATGCAGAAAAGATAAAGGATTCTGGCACCCTGCAGCCCAGAGCTTCATATTTCAACTGCTACTTGCACTTCATCATGTCTCTGTAACAGCAAGTAATACATTGTAATATATTCTTTTTAATTTCTTTATTTCTCAACTATGAAACAGAACACTGGGAAGAAGTATTCTATCATGAAATACTTCATTTATTACTAGATGAATATTTTTCTAGATTTTCCTGGCACAGTCTACAAGAGCTGGTGGTGATTTCTTCCTTTTTTTTTTCTCATGCATGGCTAACCTTCAGTGATATCCTTGCACTGTATAGCTTATTATTTAGTATATCACAAACATTATATTTTTTTTTTTTTTCTGAGAAACATGGATTTTTTCATAAATCATTAGTGGCCCTAAAGAAGACATTTCTGAAAAGCCTGATCATTTGCAAAGGCAATGGTACAGCTTTTATTATCTGAACTCTTTGCATTTGTTATGTGAACACTTACGTTTATTTAATGCTATCACAGATAGAAATTTATACAAATATAAGTGGTAGGAAGAACAAGATGAAAGAAGGACAACTTCGCACTTTCAAAAGGCAAATAGAAAACAACAAATTAAACCAGGACAATTATTATGTAAGAGCATCGCTTTAACCTAGAAAGAGTTTGAACGGGAAAAATTCACTGAGGACTGGTACATGCAGAAAAGTTAACTTGTGACCAGAAGCTGTTTGAGGATTAGATCTGTCCTGAAAGCAGGGTCATTATCTGTTTTGCTGATGTCCCTGGGCTGTGCTGGTGGGCACTGCAGGACAGTGTGGTCTGCCCTGCAAGGTCACATCTCCCAGGCTGTGCCACAAGGAGAAGCTTCTGCCAATGTCTGACATAAAGACTCGTGTCCTGCAATGCAGAAACGACCACCCTAAATCCATAGTTTCCTCCAAAGCTGGAAAGAATATGGCTCTATCAACACAGTTCAGAACACAGTGTGGTTAAGCAAGACTAATTAGTGCTTTGAGCCGTGTCTTACAGAGGAGGCTAAACAGTTTCTGGACTACAAATGATGCTCATACTTCTCATCTGCACAATTTCTGTGATTTTATGTGAGGTCTGGGATCTCTATAGTATACCATGGAGAGATGCAGACAGTATCCTTGCTATGATATTTTTCTTTTTTTTTCCTACCACTACTTAAAATAAACGAAGAAGAAATTAATTAAAATTTGTGTATCTATATATTTTACAATATATTTACACTAGCATTATCTTGCGTATATCTTTCTTCAGGCAAGTTTCCAAGCAGCATTAACTAAAACTGTCATCTTATATATAAAACATTTTTCAGATGTTCTTTCACATTTGCAGCATGAGTCAAACTATTCATCCAACCAAAAATGGATCCCTTTCATTTCAACAGAATTGGCATTCATTTATTTTTAATGGACTGGCTGAATAACCCATATCATCATTTTTAGGAATGGATTTTTTAAAATTGTTTTCTACTAAGGTTTGGGTTCCAGTGATATATTTATTCCTCATATATATTTTATTTGCTGAAAGATTTTTTAAAATTAATTAATTAGCATTTAATGATGAATTAATATAACCAAGGCAGATATGAGATAAAAATTGTTGCTTCTCCAATTATGGAATTAGTTATAATTCAGAATTATATTCATTACTTTCTGGACTCCATAATTCTTCATAAAGGAAACAAAGACATCCTGTTAAACGGCAATAAATTCAGTCATGTATTTTGCCGAGCCATAACTTGAGTTCTATAGCTTTATTTTTTGTTTTGTGAATCAATCTTCTCTACATGAACAAGAAATGGTGGCAAAAAATAAATATCAGTCACTGAAAAAAAATTTACCATTGAGTAAGAGTGCATACTTTTGGTTTCATTTTCCCTTAGAGCAAGACTCTTTTACTTTGCATTACAAAGAAGGATGATGTGGACTATTACAATCACTCACTTTGAAGACAAAAGAAATAGTTCTGAACAGAAGAAGAAAAAAGAATGCATTTATTCTGTATGTGTTTAAATCCCCTTACCACCATCACTTTTAAAAGGTATCCTGAGTTCTGAGGTAGATTGCCACCACATTTTCCCTAAAAGTTCAGGCCTTCTTGCAGCTTTGCTTTTCAAATTGAAGAATTATGGTTTTATTAATGCCATTTTCAGCGGCTTGAAAGTAATGGCTTCAAACTGAACAGGGGCCAGGGTTGATGTGTCCCCTCACAGGGGACACCCTCTGAAGGTGGTGATGCCCTGGCACAGGATGCCCAGAGCAGCTGCCCCATCCCTGGAAGTGTCCAAGGCCAGACTGGACAGGGCTTTGAGGAACCTGGGATGGTGGAAGGTGTCCTTGACCATGGCAAGGCGATGGCATGAGATGATCTTGGAGGTCCCTTCCAACCCAAACTCTTACAGGATTCTGTGTGAATTAGTAGCTCCACCTCAGCATGAATAAAATCACTCCAATGAGTATTATATTTTCACAAAATACACTGAGTTAAAAACATCAAGAAGGAAATAAACCCCCAATGAATGAAGGAACTGGAGAACAGCCAATATCTGAAACTTTTAATAATTAAACCTAGCTGCAAGTGCTTTTTCTGGCCCTAGCCCAAGCCTAGCCTTTTTATTACCTTAGGTTCTCTAAGCACATGTAATATGCTCTGCATGTTATTTCGATCTTTATTAAGTTGTTTAACATGTGGGGAAATAAAGAATTGTTATGAATTTGAAGTTGTGAGAGAGGGATGGGGGAAAAAAATTCCTGGGTCTGTTGAGCAGGTGAGAAAGTAGAAATGAGACTATAACTACTCTAAATAGTTAACAAAAATATCACAGTTTCTCTGAACAGGGTGGTTTTTTTTCTTTTTCATTAATACTTATCTCTGCTTCTTTTCTTCAAAATCCCTTTACAATATTTTTCTTTAAATACAGTGGGAATAATTCCCTCTGTTTTTCCATTCCTTTTTCCTCCATATTAGGATAACAAAGCAACACTATTGCCTCAAGCTGCAAAAGCTGGGACTGACAGGATGTAGAGGCACAGTAATTTTTGAAAACACAATTTAGTCCTGAGGCTCACGTTTTGCATCATTAAGAACTGATGCTTGGGTGGCATTATCTAATCAATGTCCCTGTCTAAAATGTAATTAGTCTTAGGACTGAAAGAAGCAAACTCAAGTCATCATAAAAGTCAATCAGCCAGGATATCATTTCTGTGAAACTACGAAATAGATGATTTTCATTCCATATGAAGGTTTTTGGTAAACCTTGCCAAGAGACTTTAGGTGCTTTCAGTAGCTCATTTTATTCTTTTTAAAAGAGCCGTTTCTCTTTTGTATATTTCAACAATTAAATAATGAAAGCTGGAATCTGATTTTCTTCTTTCCATAATAATCTCCCATTAGTTTTTGTTCCACCAAAGTCAGTGTATGTGCTCCCAAGAATTCCTGAGAGAAGGATCAAGCCCTTCAAATTTTGTGCCAGTAGATCATATCCAGTGGAATTTTCCCCCTTTCCTAAAGTTTTTCAGTGCTGCAAGTCAATGAATATTTACTGAATAACTTTGCTCTTTATGTCTCTGTTTTCAAGTCTCTGGTCTCTTAGATTCTCAGGGGACACATAAACTTGGAAGGGTAACTTCTATACAGCTCTGTCTACAAAATATATTACTTATTATAAAAGAAAACAGTAAACTATTTAAATATATTACTAAATGTTTTATTTAAAATATACTACAGAATATATACCTTTGGTTTCCAAATAAATTTCCAAAGCAATGGCTTTTTTCTAGTAAAATCTGTTCATAGAAAAATCAATTCCTCAAAAAACTATGAACAGAATTATTTTCACTTTTATGTTACCATAATCCTGTTTCATGTTGGTTAATGAAGCAGTGATAGATTCTTTCCTGTGGCATTACAGATTTCCATGATCTCAAAGCGCCCTTTGAAAGGACATTATAGACTTCAGTCTAAACCCGAGATGGTGGAAAAAGCATCTCATCACAATAGGCTCCACAGATCATGGCCTAATTAACTGATTGTTATAACATACTTGGGTTTGACTGGAGCTTTTTACTGCCAGATACAGGGTGTGATGAAAGTCACTGGAATTCCTTTCATTTACTTTGATGAGTTTTCTGTCAAGTTCATAATATTTACAGTGTTTGAAATTGCATGATTCAGTCATAAGTATAGCTGGCCAGAATATATTTCATTTCCAATCAAATTACCAAAGCAATGTTGTTTGGTAAATGTTATTAATTGAAAATTTAATTTCCCCAAGTACTATAAATAGAATTCTTTTCACTTTCTGATGGAAAATTTTGTGTTAATATTGTCAAAGGAGGGAAATTTTTTTTTAAAAAAATTAATGCAAATCTTACTGGTTGTAAAAAAAAAAATCCAGCTTAAGTAGAAAAATTCCAACCATACCTACTCATTCCAACAGGCAGCAAAATATCAAATAAACATATCGGCAGGATATGGTCCCTGGTGAATTTTAATAGCCAAGGGAACATTAGTTGTAGGGTGAGATAGCTTTTACAGTGATCCCTGAGCTTTTTACTAATTGCCTGGCCTATTTTACATTAACATACCACAGGGTTTTTTGGGCAGTCACTCTCTACAGATGTCCTTTTGTCTCAGAACCTCTGCAGTTGCAAAGGAATCCAGTCATCTGCCTGTGTAGGTGCAAAGATAGCAGAAGTGGTTAATGGGATTTTCAATTTGCTTTTCAATTTTTGCTTTTTCCACCTTAGGAATTTGAATAATTGAAAAAAAGTTTTGCGACTTACAAGTCCCATTGAAAACCCTGTATACAATAATCATTTAATTATTTGAGTCTTTCTACTGTTATCATGAATGCAGTAATTGGAATTTCTTTTGCTCCCTGTACGCTGATTACATTTCTAAGAGAAGGAAAGCCTCTTTATTTAGTATTTCTTTTCTGTTCTTTCCCATTATTCTTTTTAATTCAAAAGGAAGAATAGTTGGAATCTACCAGAACATTTCAGAACAGCCAACCCATATCATTACCCATAAGGCTAAATGTCCAGGTTATTCATGCAAACAGCAGCTATTCACAAAATGCTGCTATTGCCAGATTTCTGAGGATGAGGGAGTTCTGTGTCACAAAGCATTTTTGGTTTGGTTTGGGTTTTTTTGTTTGTTTGGTTGTTTTTTTGTCGTTGTTTTTTTTTTTGGTTTTGGGGTTTTTTGGTTTGATTTTTTTTTTTTGCTTTTTTTTTTTTGTTGCAGTGATATGTTTTTCAGTTGCCAAAGGTTGTACACATATGGTAAAGAGTGAAAACAAGTGAGATGATATCCTTTGGGCTAAAGGACAGAGGCTGACAGTAAATGCTTGTACTTCTCAGAAGAGAGTGCTTTCACATCTTTGCAAAAATGCACTGCACCTTACACCTCATTCCACAGCAGGTCTGGAACAAATAAACAACTATGGGTGAAAAAAAGGTGCTAAAAAACCCCCTTAACTGTGAGTTATTCTGTAAAACACTGGATGCATATCACCCTACTGAAATGGCATCCCTGTCATGCATGGCCATCTTCCATTAATTTTAGACTCCTGGCTTGAGCCACAAAGGAAAAGCTGGATTCAAAATGAGGCAGACATGGGAAAGGAAAGATAGAAAAGATAGATAGAAAAGACAGATAGATGGAAAGATAGATAGATAGATAGATAGATAGATAGATAGATAGATAGATGATAGATAGATAGATAGATAGATAGATAGATAGATAGATAGATAGATAGATAGATAGATAAAATGAACAGAGCTGGAGAGGGACTTTTTTCATGGGCCTGGAGTGATAGAACGAAGGGGAGAAGTTTCACACAGGCAAAGCAGAGGTTTGGATAAGATGATAGAAAAAAGGTCTTGGCTGTGAGGGTGATAAGTCATGGTAGCTGTTATCCACGGGATCTGTGGCTGCCCCATCCCTGGAAGTGCTCAAAGGCTGGATGGAGTTTGTAGCAGCCTGGTCTAGAGGGAGGTGTTCTTACCCATGACAGGAGGGAGGGATGAGATGATCTGTAAGGTCCTTCCACCTCAAACCATCCCATGACACCATGACATGAAAGAGATTAAAAAGGTGTTATTTTGATTGCTGTTGCAGAGTAATATTAGCAACACTGCTCATGGAATAGCATGGAAACCTCTGCCATGTGCAATGAGCCCCTGATTGTCACTACCATCACAAAAAACAAGAAAGAGTGGAGTTGTATCCCCATTTTTCTACCTGATTTACAGTTGTCTCATTCTTTGCTACCCAGGAAACCCATCTTGGAAAACCCAGGTGTCCATGGCCCCGTGTTGGACCAAATCCCTGGCTGTCCCACCTGGAATTCCTGCACTGAGACTGTTGCCTGGTGTCTCAGCACAGAGTGAGCAGAGCCAGCGTGTCCATTAAAAATTGTTAGATGTTTAGAAAAATAATATTCACAGCGGCCACATAAAGCAAATAATCTTGTTTAGGCTAGCAAAGTGAACATGAGTGATTATTTTTGAAAACTGCTATTTTGCAAGGAATGTTAACTTCACCAGCTGATTGAGGGAGGGAAAAAGCTTTAAAATGAAACCCTGTCTATAGGGCTGAGCAATAAAAAGATGAAACTATACTTGACATTTAAAAACAGTAAGAGTACCCAGATGAGAGTTGAATATATTAGCTTAAAATAGAATAAGATGATATTTATTTGTGAAAATAAAACCCAACTTAAAAAAAGAAGAAAATAATTTGCCAAAATTATAAATATGGCCTTGACTTCTCAGTGGCTCTCCCTTTTTGTGGAAATTATGATACAAATTGTGATACAAAACCAAAATCTGCCTAGAGGTTTATAACATTAATTCTGAGAAATGGAACGAATATGAATAGTGAGATAACATCTCACAGATATTGACATAGAACTTTGTTCAACTATAATAATAAAAATAATAATAATCTCTAAATATTTTTCTTTCTGTAAGCTTTTCTCTCAATTCACAGATTTTATGTTTTTAAATTATAATTTGTGAATATTTTTGGATCTATATTTCACAACTTTTTTATTTTTGATTCATATTTATTGAACTCTTAAAACTTAACATCTCTTGGAAAAAACTCATGAGTGTATGGTGAACCTTAATTACAGATTATCTTTTTCCTACATCTAGATCTACCCAAAAATGCCTTAAGCAAAGAAATGAATACAAATATCTTCAGCTATAAAAATTCAATTAGAAACACCCCGAATACAAGCAACAACAAAAATGCTAACTATAAAATGTTGTAAAATGAAACCGCTGCAGAAGTTTGAAAAATTGAGATCCTGAAATTATCAGAATGATGGAATAAAACCTATTTATTTGATTTGAATGGAAAACTCATCTGTGCTTTGAGCATGGGTCAGTTTGGGAGATTAGTTATTACTTTAATTTCAAGACTCAAGTGTGAAAAACATTAATAAAAAACAACAAAAAAAATCCCACAAGCCCCCTCCACAAAGCAACAAAACAAAAAACCCCAAACAAATATCACCCCCCCCCAAAAAGCAAATAAAAAAAAAAAAAAAAACCAAACAACAAAACAAGACAAAACAAGAAACCATTAAATTATTCCAGACACAGTACTGCAGCATACTTTGTCTGGGGTAAACTGCTGGTAACAAATGATAAATCAACAAAACCCCACTCTCATCTCAGAATTATTGAGCCAAGAACTAAAATCTTTGAGAATCTTTAACAATCTACCATTTTCCCTAGAAAAATATCTCATGATGTGTAATGATCTTGCCTATATATTTTAATTATTTTTAACTTTTTTAATAGACTGTTTTGTAATAACTTCTTAACATTCACCACAGAAGGTAAATAAATCTTTAATAGACTCGGTGTAACCAGTTTAATGTTGCAATTAAATCGGGGTCTATGCAAATAAAGGAAAAAAGAAAATCAGGAAAGAGATTTTCTTCCATAATGTCCAAAATGATTTCTTCATTTTCACAGATTTGCAGAATCACAGAATATCCTGAATTAAAAGCAACCCATCAGAATTACTGAGTCCAAATCCTGGCACGTTCCAAGAGAGAAGGTACCCAAGAATGTATGTTAAAAAAAAAACTTTTCCCCATCCATCCAGTTTATTTCTGGACAGCTTCATCTCCAGTTGCACTTTGGCCACACAGATTTTCTGCCTGCAGTGGCAAGAGGCATCTCTGCATTTCTCCCACATCACCTGACTTTGCTTCTTTAGGACACACACTTTGCTTTGGCTCCAAAAATAAATTTCTGTTCATCTGAGCTAACCTTCTGCCTTGTCTGACGGACTTCCAGCATTTTGGAATTGCTTGCTCCTGTGCCTTTATGAGGTCATCACAGTGCCTTCAAAAGCATTTCCCCAGGGGATTTTACTCATTAGCTCCTTGTGCAGACTGAAGCTATCACAAAACTGAAAGAAAAAATGTTGGTAACTTTGTTTTCTAGATTGTCAAATAATGTAGCTTTAGTCAACTAATTTTGAGAATACAAAAATATTTTGTTTTATTTTATATACACACTGACTGTTCAGGCACCCAGAAACTTCTCCCTAGTCTCTTTTCCTTAAATAAAGACAACGTGTTTGATATCTGTTTAAAGATATTTACTAAAAACCACTTTAGGCTGGCTATTCCATCTTCCACTCCATTTTGAATCCTATGATGTATATTGTCCAATTCATCTGATAGGATATTTTATTTTGGAGATTTAGTTCTGAGCTTGACTGTGGCAACTTTCATTTCCACTCCATCAACTCCTACACACATTTCTCATTTTCAACACAAATTCCTTTAAAACGTGAGCAAAGTAAATTTTAGCTTTGAGATCACAATTTGGCAACATGTTGTGTCACCTACTCTCTAAGAATCATGGATCTCAATCCATCCTTTCTCCTTTTTTTTAGTTAGCTTAGATTATTATTTTTTGAGAGTTTATGTTTAAATTTTTAAGAAAGAAAAAAAAAATGTGTTTTTTGCAGTTCTTCTTCTATTTACATCTTGACAACAGAAATTAATTACCGAATTAGTTTTTAAACAGGAATATGTCTTCTTCCTCCCCAGCCCCAGGTGATCTCTGCCACTTCTTTTTGAACCTGAACAAATCCCAGGCTTTTCCCAACTCTTTCAGCCAGCTACATCTCTGGTTTCACTCTGTGAGTATTGAGATATTTCTGAGGAACCAGTTAACCCATATGTCAGATGGCAAGGCCTGGAAGAGACTCTAAGACAAAATATGCTTATTTAGCCTCTCACTGGTGAAGGCAAGCACGTCTTTTCCTAGCAGCTAATTCCATTTTCCAAGCCACTCCAGCTGCAGCTGAGTCTCAAGGATTTTTCTTCCCAAGACAGAATTGGTGACCCGCCACTTCTGGGTGGTGATCATCTGTGACAGTTTCAAAGGCTTCACAGCCCATCTCCTGTGCTACATTTAGAAGATCAACGTATCTGTTAAACAAACTTGTGCAATTTCTGATGGGCCATGCACAGGCCTCATTGGGGAAGTCAGGGACAGGCTTTTAGAGCCAGAACTCGTGTCCCCAGCTCGTGCTTATGATGCAGTAAATTTTAGCATGACGCCACCAAATGTCGTGCTCTGATGTGTAAGAGTTTTTCTTCTAACAGAGATTGTACTGGACCTGCTTCCTGGCCCTTGACATCACTTTCTCAGGTATCCTCAACCTTTGACTTTATACCTAAAGACATTTATGCCACTTACGACAGAGATTTATCATTTCTGAAATATCATAAGTCTGAATAGCAACTATGGTTGATAATTTTAACTCTTACATGCAGTAAGGATATTTAAACCGTCGCTAAGTTTCTCTCCAACAGAGAGGTACCACAAACCTTATCCAAAAAATCTTCTTTTTGGAGCTCCTAAGGAATAACATTTTTAAGGATCTAAAACTGAAATCTCCTGTTGCATCCCAAGACTAAATTTATTTCTCCTTAAACTACTTTTCCTACAATAAAAATAAAACAGAATCTATTTTAAAAATAAAATAAAAGGAAACATTGGCAAAACAAAGCATTTAACTGATCATATATTGCTTCTCTTATGCTGAGAATGAGCCACATGAGGCAGATGATGAACATTTTGCTTATTGTACTACAGGAAACCACTCAGATAATGCATCAGTGAGAGTTGCATTAAATAACTTAATAAATTAAATAAATAAATTCTAATGGAAAAACCCAATTTCCTCTTCGTACTGAAAGACATGTAAATCTTCAAATTCCTAAAATAGTTATTATGAGGCTTATCACGAGGCTCAGGATATATCTTGGTAAAAGATCAAAGCCTGTAACCTTTTTCCCCTGTAAAAATGGTGAAATTTTGAGGACGTCTTCTGATTTAAGGAAAAAAAAAAAACAAAAAAAAAACAAAAACAAAAACAAAACAAAAAAAAAAAAAAAAAAAAAAAAAAAAAACAAAAAACCCCCAACCAACCAAACAAAAAACCCCCCAAAAACAACAACAACAAAAAATTCCTTCATACAGCTCATCCATGTAAAGTGATCTGATGACTACCAGCAACAAAGAAGGTAAGTGGGAGTTTGATACAACACTGATTTCTTCACAGCTTGTATAATTTTGGGAGTGCTATAAAACAGTTTTCACTTTGGTTAGATTGTATCTTTAATATACAGTTTTTGTTGAATTTGATCTTGAAACAATGCATTAGTTTGAGGTCACTCTGAATAATTTATTCGCCTTCAATCTGGGCATTGAATATAAAAAAATATTGTTTCTTGCACAGCATCACAAACAGTTCAGAGAAGAGCAAACTCTTCTTCAGAATGGAGGATTTTTCTGGTTAAACCCTTTAAATTAGAAGCCCATGCAAACCACAGACTGTTCAGGAGTCACTTTAAATATTAAAATAAAAACCTGATGTTGTTTTCTCTTTGGTCCACAAGACTTTCTAGTTCTATTATATAACTTCCTCATTGTAGTTTTAAATTTTTTCAACCTATTTCCAAAATTCTTGTGATTCCCAAATGTTAGACTTGATATAAGTATGCACTGTTATTATTGCCATTATTCATATTTGTGGAACTTTTTGTAAAACCTAATTCTGTCTCCAGGTGGTGATTGATTCTGCAAGGAAGTTTTGCAGGAAGCAATTAATGAATAGCATTTTCATCACTGTCCTCCTCAAACCATAAGTGCACCTGAAATCAGCCACAGAGGATTTCCACTGTATTGTTTTATTATTTCTGATCCTGTTTAACAGATGGTTTCTGAGACTCATTCAGAGTCTCCCTAATTTTTCTCTGTCTATTACAGATGCTCTTGAGTACACACCTATTGTGCTGTGCTCTTACAATTGTTTAATTTAAGCACGCCACACATACCATACTAAATTACAAACACAAAACCTCAGGAGGAATAATGCAGTAGTTTCTACCTGTAGGCTCTGACAGATGGGCTGCTATAAATTTCATTTTCACTGGGATTTGATATGGTTTTATCCTAGTTTTTAAGACTAGTTAAGGCAGACAAGATTTTCAATACTTGAAGGGGGCCAGTAAGAAAGATAGGGAGAAATTTATTATGGGCACCTGTGGAAGTAGGGCAAGAGGTAATGGTATAAAGCTGACGGGGGATCCACTTTTATTATAAGATAATAAAATGTAAGGAAGAAGGTTTTAACAAAGACGATGGTAAAACCCCAGAACAGGCTGCCCAGAGAGGTGGTGGATGCCCCAACACATGAAAGATTCAGGGTCAGGCTGTGTGCAACTGTGAGCAACTGGATGTGTTTGAAGATTTCCCTGATTACTGTAGAGGAACTTAACTAGATGGCTTTTAAAGGTCCCTTCTAACCCAAAGTATTCTGTGATTCTGTGAATTTCTATGAAAATAAAACATAATAACTTTCCATCTGAGCCAGTCATCTTGACCCCATTTTCTCTTTATCAGTGAAAGGAAATCAGCATTCCCACATATGGCTCACCCAGAGATGCTCTTTAGAATGCCACTCATCCTGCTGTAGAGTGCCACATTTTAGATTTCCAAAGAAAGCGGAGATTTTTCCCAACCCTAATGATGTTAAGGTTGTGAATTTAAGATCTGACCCTGTGAGCAGAGTATAAGGGCTATGTCTGATCAGGCAGACATCAGCTTCCTTCTGTGTACTGCCAGACACAGGTATTCAGGAGGAATAAAGATTCATCTGAAATCTAAATGCAGATGTGGACAGACGAGGGCAAGGCATTGTATAAATGTAATTATGCAAAACCCAGACAAGAGCTTTTGTCTGGATATCTTGCAACCAGCCAAAGTCAGCTTTGTTTGCTTGAAATCACAGTTTTCTAAGGTATCTTAATTTGTTAGCATTCAAAATGAGAGAGGGAAAATCCTTGCCGATCATAATTTAGAAAATGGTAGAAATTCCATTGCTTGATGCATACATAAATAAATGCATTACTCTAGCTGAATATATTACTCCAGTCTTACACATTATCACTTCTTTTGAAGATGTATAAAACAGAGGTTGGTGAGAGAGAGAAGCCAGACCTAGACCTCTTTTGTTGAAAAAGTGAAGATCTTCTGTGCTGTGATAAAACCAAATGGCTGTTTGCTACAAATTTCCTGATGTAATCTCTCAAATATTAATATCACTAACTTGAATTGAGTTTTATGTGACAAACTGCTGGTTTTACTGAGATGAAAAGCCCTTCATCTGCAATATAGACTGTAGGATTTTCTTTATACTTTTCTTTTGTTTTCATTCTTAAATGATTTGAAAATTGAATCTCCTTCTGGAGAAGGGCTATATTCCTCTGAGCCTATGTTAAACAGGATGTACCTACAGGTCTAATGGAGTCTCTTCTCAGGTAATTCGAAAGCAATGAAACTGTGTAGCCAATGTTATTAGTTATTAATAATCACTTTAAACAGATCACTTTCTAAATTCTATTTCTGCTGTCCTAAAAAAAATAGTCCCTCCCAATCTGCATATACTGAGCCAGAGACACATAGATCTCAATAGCTGTCCTTGAAGTATGAATATTGATGCTGTCTGCTCTGTGTTAATCAACACGACATAACTGTGAAGGAAACTTGGAAAGAGGGAAGTGAAGACAGAGGAGAAAATCCTTTCTGCAAGTTTTTTTTTTCATCATTTTAGTTACACTATCAGTCTGTGATAGAAAATGAAAATAAAATTACTACATGCAACAGAAATTACATCTTCTTTGCAAATATTTTGATACACACATAGTTTAATTACTACCAAAAAAAGGAAGCTGTCAGAACCACTAAAAGTATGCAAAGTATAGGCATAGACCTGCTTAGTAGTCAGTGGAGTGCCCCAAAGCACACAGTGATTACTATAGTTTACTAGAGATTACTGTTTACTATAGTTTAGTGTAACAACATGGATCTTTACCATTCTAGGGTGTTAAGTTTGAAAACAGAGGAGGGAAAGATAATTTGACATCAGAATTCTAAGATCCTGTTTTCAGCTTCACTAGCCATTTTGAAACATAACCACAATAATTCTGGTTACGAGGTGCTCTAAGAACCTTCCTCATGGTACCACCTGCACATTGAAAATCTGAAAATGAAGTGGATGCAAGCAGACTCAGATGCTAAAATCTAACACTGATTTCATATTCTTTACATAGCTGGAGAACTTAAAAAAACTGATGACAACATTGGGACTGCTATATTCCTCTTTAGAATATTGTTTTATCTGTAAGACACCCTTGACATCCTGACATGAGGTGTTCTTTTTTTCACAAATCAAGTAGCATCAGCTCTGTGGCCTTGCTTGAGGATCTCTGGACAGTGGTCGATGCTGGTTGTTGTCAGACATGATCCAGAGCCTGTTTTTAGAGCCCTTACTTCTGTCTTCTTCTTGAATGTGCCTCTTCAGCACAAACTCATCTGAGGATCTGGACTCTACTCAGCTGGATGGTGCAGGTCTACTGGTTTTGGCTGGGGTAGAGTTAGATTTTTCCCAGGAGCTGTGTTTTGGGTTTGTTCTGAACACAGGGTGGATGACACAGAGCTGTTTTTGTTATTGCTGAGCAGAGCTTGCACAGAGCCAAGGCCTTTTCTGCTTTTTGCACTGCCAGGCTGGGGAGGGGATGGGGGTGATTGAGAGTTTAGGAGGTGACACAGCCAGGACAGGTGACCCCAAGTGCCCAAAGGGATGCTCCAGCCCGTGTGACATCATGCTCAGTGTGTAAAACAGGGAAAGGAGGAGGAAGGGGGATGTTTGGAGTGATGGTGATTGCTTTCCCAAGCCTCTGTTACATGTGGTGGGTTCTGGCTCTCTGGAGGTGACTGAACACCCACCTGCCTGAACATGGCAAGCAGGGAATTAATTCCTCTTTTTGCTCTGCTGGTGTGCATGGCTTTTTTTCCTCTGTTAAACTGTCTTTATCTCAATCCATTAGTTTTTCAGTTTTTACCATTCCAATTTTCTCCCTGCTCCTGCTGGTTGGGCAGGAGCAATAGATTGTGGGGGGCTTGGAGTATGGATGGGCTTAAACCACAACAGTTGCCTAAGCCACAGCCTTGTGATAATGTGCACCTTCTCACTACTAATTCCTGGTTTTCCTGCCTTTACAGAGCACCCAGCCCTTGCAGCTGTCTAGCAGTAACTAGCTCAGTGCTGGTTTTTACATTGAAATCACTGATGTATGTAATGATCTTTCATTTACTTCAATAACAAGAATTTGTTCATGGGTGAATACTTTCCGTGCGTGTAGAAAACTTATTACCTGAATTCTCATCAGCTTAGAAAATGAGGGGAATTGGCTCATAATCTCCAATGTGAGGCTTCTCAAAATGAGAAAGGAGTCTGGCAGGACAACATCTCCCCAGGTCCCAGCAGTGTGGACATGCCTGTCTGCTCCTGCTTCAGCTCCTGCTTACAGGCCTCTTACTGGGGCAATAAAAAAAAGTAGAACCAGAAGCTTGTGAGTGATGCAATCCATTAAGCAGCAAGAATTGTAAATTATGATGAGCCAGTATTCTTTGTAGTAGTCTTTTGGAGCAAATTGATGAATAATCTCTAAAATAAAGTGTATTCATACCTTGTGAATGATAAAAAGATTCATGCAAGGAAAAGCATGTTCAGTGATGAATCACAATGAGAAACAGAGATAAATTTGCTGAAAATTATACTGTTGATAAAAACTGTTATGAGAGAATGTTATTTGTTATGAAAGTTCTATGTAAGGTAAATTTGTATACAGTTGAAGCAACAATTAAATTAGAAAGACAAGCTCTGTTGCTGGGGATAGGGCTGGGATCTCTGCAGAATTCTTCTTTTAGGAACAATTTCCTTTGGGCCAAAATTCACCAAGCCAAGCTATTTTGTTAACTAAACCCATATACTTTGTAGAAATACTTTTTTCCCAAATATCAGTCCCCCTTCACAGCTAATAACACCAAAAAGAAAGAGTCAGTGCAGACAGATAGCAAGGAATTATCTTTACATAGGACAGATGATTATATGATTGCACAGAACATTTGTTGCTCCCCTTAAAAATGATGGATTGGGTGAAAAGACCAAATTTAGACAACTGAATCACAGATTTTTTAGGCTTAGCAGATGAGGGGAGTCCTACCCAGTGAGGGTATACTTCTAACAGTACCTTTTATGTTGATATTGATGTACTACCGCAGCAAACTCCAACTCTTTCCCCACCATTTTTTCTGTACAACCGGAAATTTCACTGAACTTCTCAATTAAGAATAAGATTGAATTCAAGCAGCTTGTGCATGAAGTGAATTTTCACTCAGGATTGGTGTCCAATTTGTGCTCAGAATATAACTATATCAATCTACTGCTTCTCCCTGGTAATTAGTAGTTTTATAGACATCATTTTTACAGTCATGTTCTTGCATTATGAGATACGTGGAATACAAATTTGCTTAACATTACTTACACCATAAAAACCAGAAAAAATGCAGGGAGCTAGTGTCACTGCTCCTCACAATCCAGCACATTTTACATTTCCATTTAGAAGAAAATTCTAATGGCTTCTTCAAGGGATATTTTATTATGGAAAAACAAATGGCAATATCACTTCAATGACAATGCATCAGCTAATATTCATCAATACTAAAACAACTCCAGCCCAAATAATTTTGGTTTCAGACAATCAACTCTGTACTATTAGCCATAGGATAATTAGAATACAACCAATCTTAGCATTATAATTACTTGCAGTTTAATTCTCACATTGACCTGATATTGCACACCACTATGGCTCATTACACTTGTTTTATTAACGCAGTGTACCAAAAATGATGTTAACATTCTTGCTAGCTACAACATAATCTTCTGGTTCACCCACACACAAAATAGCCTCTATTAAAGGTGAAATAATAATAATAAAAATATTGCAGTAAAATGTAAATGCTTAGTTACATTTTGATTTCCAACAGTCATAACAATTTACATAATTGCTCAGATATTTTTTGCTGAATATTCCTAACAATTCTATTTTGTTTAGAAAATTATATTTATATATGCTTCTCCAACATTCAAAGACACTTTTTTGTATGACAGCAGGAATTGAAATAAAATGAGTTCATAAAATCAGTGATGCCAATGTATTAGTAGTTTGCCCTCAATATTTTGCTGTAATGGTTATCAAAACTGCATTAATCTCTCTTATTGAAAACTATTTATACACCCCTAATCATCATTAAAATGTTATTTTGTATTCAGAACAACAAATTAATCTTCTTTTCTATTAAAAAGAAATAATCTGATTTTTTTTCACAGAGTTTGCCCCTTAATGATGCTTCTGTGAAGAAAAACAAGACAAAGTTTAAAGATAAAGAATTAACGGAAGAAATTAAAGGGAGAAACTAGAAACTGTTAATAGAAATTGCAGACAAGGTTTATCAGTCTCCACATTAATGGCCTATTGTTGCTGAAGGCTCTTTTAGAATATCTTTGTCACTGAAACACAGAGATATTTACTGATTCTCAGAATTGATTAGCAGGCAGGCCACAAAAGCAAAACCTGCAGATCTGTCATGGAAAAAGCCACACTACCCACAAGTCTGAGTAAAACAGGAGTGAGGCAACAGCTGTATTAAACTCAAAAGCTATTAAAATTCAAAGTTATTAGATTAGACTGATTTTTTTAGGCTCAAGTCATTAATCTTGGTCGAGAGTTCCAGTCTTTACTTCAAGAATCTAGAGCAAAGAATAATGAGACATGGTGTATTATAATACATGACAGTACATCCTGTGAATACCTGAAGTTGTTTAGTATGACTGGAAACTTCAGAAATTCATATGGGACTTAAAAAAAAAGTAAACACTGAGATATACATATATATATATTTGGAATTTTCCTGATAAAAAGTTTACAAGATAGCAAAATTAGGAAAACACAGTGCATAAAGAAAGAGGCGGTTAGAGTAGAACAAGAATCTCAAATTTGCCTGAAATATTAATATTGATTCAGTAGAAGAAGGCTGCTTTTACAGATGAAGCATTTTATACCAAGATAATGACAACAATCATACAGACTCTTCCTGAACAATTGAAGGTAAAGGTGGTGTTTACAGCTTTGGGAAATGAGAACAAAGTGGCAATTCCCAGCCATCTCTAATGTGTCTCTGCAGTCAAAAGTTCAGCTCAAAGGCAACCAAACATTTGAGTCTTAATTTGGCAGCTTTAATACGCCTCATCCAATGTGTATTATGATGCTGAAGATTCAGTTCTAGCGATCTTTTCATAATTTTTTCTGACTGAAGGAGCAACGAAATTGTAGCAAACAAGTTGAATAACTTCTTCCTTAAAGATGTCAGGGACTGTAAAGTTAATTTCATTCTGAGCCCCTGCCATGGGCAGGGACACTTTTCACTATCCTAGATTGCTCCAAGCCCTGTCCAACCTGGCCTGGGACACTTCCAGGGATGGGGCAGCCACAGCTCCTCTAGGCTACCTGTGCCAGGCCTTTACCACCCTCACAGGGAAAAATTTCTTCCTAATACCTAATCTGAACTTCCCCTTTTTCCACTTTCAAGTCATCCCTCTTTGTCCTGTCGTTCCAGCCAGAGCCCAAAGTTCCTCTCAGTGATTCCCTTTAGGCACTCAAGAGGCTCTAAGGTCTCTCTGGATACTTCTCCTCTCCAGGCTGAACATCCCCAGCTCCCCCGGGCTCTCTCCAGAGGAGAGGTCCCTCAGCCCTGGAAGCATCTCTGGGGCCTCCTTGGGACTTGCTCCAGGAGCTCCTCAACCTTCCCCAGAGCAGGATGCAGCCCTGCAGGTGGGGCCTCACAGAGAGGAGCAGAGGGGCAGAATGCCTCCCCAGCTGGACCTGGTGGCCACACTTCTTCTGATGCAGCCCAGGACACAGCTGGGGCTTTCTGGGCTGCCAGAGCCATGGCTGGGCCACGTGGAGCTTCACACCAACCAAACCCCCAAGTCCCTCTCCCCAGGTTTTCTCTCAAGCTGTTCTCTGCCCAGCCTTTACTTGTGATGGCCCTGACCCAGCTGCAGAACTTTAAAATTTTCAGACAGTCTCACCTCTCCAGCCTGTCCAGGTCACTCTGGGTGCCTCCCTGGCCTCCAGCATGTGACTGCAACACAGAGCTTGGTGCCATCACTAAGATTACTGAGAGTGCTTTTCATTGCATTGCCCATGTCACTGACAAAGAACTTTGTCCAGACTCCTCATCCTAGGACAAAACTTAATGCAACACAAAGACTTGAAGAAATAAGTTTGATTTTTTTTTTATTCCCAGCATGTCAGATAACTGGGATAATAGCTCTGTCCATGCACCTAGAGTTTTCCCCACACAGCTATAAAGATCTCAACTCTGTGTTACACAAAGCAAACACTTTAATGTTGCTCTATATTAGCCCTTAGATTCCAATTTGTCCCTCACTATCTCAGACAAATGGGATCAACATAGATCCTTTGCTTTCTATTTGACTAGTCTTAATTATGTATTTTCTGTCATTCAGCTTTATGACTGTGTAATAAAAGACAGGTTTAATGGGCCAGTAGTCCACGATGGGAAATCATCCAGCTAGTGAAGCATTGAGGACATCAAATTAGTGGCACTGCTGATCAGTTTTTTCCCCAGCCTGACATCTGTTTGTAAGCACTCATGGCCAAAATTGTTTTGAAAGGCAATGTCAGCCTTAGGCTTTGGAGCTTGCATCAGTGAATCTCTCCACCCCTTACTACTGGTTATTTTCTGCTTTGAAATTAGAAAATGCATAAAATCATGCATGAGGGAGACAACTTTATCTGATGTTTGATCTGAGGAGCAGAAGTCAGGGTTCCTGGGCTGTCTCTAAAACTGTTCCTGATTCTTGTCTAATGTGTGTATTTAAAATGTACTTTAGCTTAGAAAACACAGATGTAAGAAAGGTTTCTGGAAATCTTTAGTTTTAATTGAATTGGCTTTGTTATCTAATGACTTTTTATTTTCCTTGCCAGAAATTATTCTAATAAATATGACTACTGCTAACAATCTCCCTGAACTTAGAAAACTGAAAGAGTATTAAAAGATTCATAGACTTTAGAAAAGGGAGAGCTCTTGGGACCAGTGTTCTGGACTGTTTTATAGTGCAGACTGAACATCTGCTTCCAAGCTAACATTTGCTTGGAAAATAGAGTACCTCAGAAATAGAGACAAGGAAAAAAAAAAACCAGAAAGAATCCCAGAGGAAACCCATACCAACCATCGTTAGCAGTAATTATCATATAATATCAATGATTATATAATAATCATACGATCATAATATAACTGCAGTGATTACTCTATATTAACACTGTGTTAATACTGCTGCACACATTAATGTATTATATATGAGCACATGGAAATGTAAATACTTATGTAAATGAATGTTTTCATGAGACTTCTGTGTGTTTGCCCTCTCAAATTCAGTTGTTATGGTTCATTTTATATCCGTGTTATAGCAGAACAGCCGTGACACTGAATAAATTAGACCACAGCTCTGTCTTGTCCCTCCATGCTATCATCAACAGCAGCAACTTGCTCAGAGAAAGGACATGAAAGTAGATGAAACAAATAAAATACTACTGCTGTCTCCTTGCCTTTTTTGAGAATCTAAGGCTCAGGCACTTCCTGAATTAAGAATGTCATGTTTCCCTTTAAAACTCCTCACATAAATGATTGAATTGCTTTTTTAACCCATTAAAAAGTCCTTTACATTTGTGATTCCTACAGCAATGAGTTCCATAGTTTAGTTGTGCACTCTGTAGCAAAGTATTTTCATTTTTTAACATATAATATGCTTAATCAATTAATTCTCCCCCAATCTTGTATTCTTAAGAACAATGTATACTCTTTATATTAAAAATATTGAGAATTAATCTTAAACTTCTAAATATATTGAGAATTGTTTTTAAACCTCATCATGTTTAACTGTCATTTTTAACACCCAAAATAGATTTAAATACCTATCAAGAGAGTTAAATAGGAAGTCTATCACCTTTTTCTCCAGACATTGATGGTTCTATTTCAAAAAGGAATATATCTACCTATCTGGACTTAAAAAGGTAATAACTTTTCATTTTTCACCATTTATTCCTACTTTTGTTAGTTCTTCTTTTTGATATTTAGTAACATGTGACATATTTTCCTTCAGTTTTGTTTTTTAATTCACATAAAACTCTTTGGAAGTTTATTGAACTCATTGCCATAATCCTGTTCCTTGTATGTTTGTTGACTTAATTTGTCAGGCACAAGTTACCTTTCTGAAAGCCACTACAAGTTTTCCCTGTAAAACTATGTGTATTGCCATATTCGTTATTCCTATTTATTCATGTTTATTGATATATTTGTTATTCCTACTCTTTCTTGTAGTAGGCATGAATTTGCTCAGTAGAACTCAGATTTACTGGTCTGCAGCTCCCTGGACTCTTCTGCACGTGCCATCTTCCATTTCCCTGTTGCTGATTCCATTTTAAGCACAGTTAATAGTTCAGCAATTTTATACTTGAACTCTTTTGTAACTCTTGGGTGAATACCATCTGTTCCTGATGATTTGTTAGCAGATATATTATCAGTTAGTTGTAAAACCTCTCCTTTCTAGCATTTTGGTAAGCTGCCCAAGTATTGAATTTAGAAAGCCTACTAAAGAACCCTCAAACCTAAAGTCCTAATTCCAAATTTTGGGAAGCTTATGTTCTGTCTGCAGATCTTCTATACCAACTACCCCTACCTTGATATAAATAATGAACCAAACTTCATTTCATTCCACCATTTTTTAGTATTAAGTATACCCACATTTCTGTCATTCGAAGTCACCTCAGCATTCTCTGTCTTTCCTGTGATTGTTCAGAATAAAATACCACAAAATCCTGTCATTTAGGTGCATTATTCATCAAGATAAAACCACAGATATTGAATCAGGTAAAGGCAGAACATTAAGGTCTGACTTTGCTCAGACTGTAGAATTTCAATGAGAAGCAGACACAGGAGGGAAAGGGATGTAATATAGGCACTTTTTATACTACCATCACTATAGAAAAGTGGAGATAACCTAAATTATCCATTTTCAATCACTACCTAGACAAATAAAGCCATGCATTGAAGAAGCTGAAGGCTTAATACATTTAAGTGGATAATGGCCTTATGGGGTTTCTGGGTAACAGCTCAGCACTTAATTTCAGGTAGTCGAGTAGGTTTTTTTCATTACATTTTATTCATTGCATTGTGTTAATTTTCTGTGTAAATACCACATTTTTTAACAGAAATATTTTCTGCTGAAGATTTCAATACTATGAAAGTTTGCTCTTTCTTTATATTTTTAATTTTTGAAGAAAAACAGCCATTCAAATCCTATCTTGCTTTAGTGAGGAACACTTCTGAAGAAGAGCAGGCTATCTAGTCACAAGGTTAAGGAATTTGCTGATTATAAAAATAAAAATTTCTGCACTACTGTGTAATTTAGGCATAACAACAAGCCTTTAACTTTATTGCACAAGTAGAATGAAACAGATTCCCATTGGAACTATTCTACTGTTTTTATGAGGGTTTTTTTTCATTAATTATCTTCAGTTTCCCACATGGCCTTTTTACCTGTGCTCCATAAAAACCAATTTCACTTTTACAGACATTCCATATTGAAAATGTCAGGCAATCGGGACAAATATAAAAGTATTTTTTATATTATAGGGATTTAAAATTAGTCAAAGCAGTATTTTGTGCGTATGTGAGTTAAATTTGAATGAAATAAAAGTTGCCAGGTTGACAGCAGTGGAAAGTATGTCATTCTTTCTGTTCCCAGAACAATGGTACAAACAGTGGGAGATTCTCCAGCAAGTTCTGAAAAATTAATTGTGCCTTAGATAGACATATTTTGGCATAAAGAAAAATTCACTTATTAATGTGGATTTCTTCACTCCTGTTACTAAGAATGTCAGAAAAATTTTCAGAATAGAGTAAAAATACACCACTATGCCCCATCTAGCCATGGCTTTGTGCTCCAGATTTCACAATGAGTGAAGAACAAGTAACACTGAATACAAGAAAATTCTTTCCCAGAAATTTGGTAAGCTCAATGGAGATTTTTTAGTCTAGGAATTATCCTTACACAAAATTATCTTACACAAAAATTGCCTCCTAACAAAACAAAGGACTGAAGTGTATGCTTTAATCAAAGAAAAGCAGTAATGAATGAACTGCTACCTATAAACGTATAAAATATCCTTTCTCTTCACAAATAATAACCAAATAAGGTTAAAACCCCAGCAAGAACAAAGATATCTGACAGTGAAATACTCTCTGTTTCAAAATACAGGAATGTATTAGCATGAAATGTTTTAAATTTTTATATTCCACTTACTTGGGGACTCAAGAATTTTTTGCAGATGCCACCATGTCTGAAGGAGTGATGTTTCCCAAAGGGCTTTCAGGCTTCAGTGTCACTGACCACCAAGAGATGATCTCTTTAACTCTAGCATTCTTTTGTTTGTTTGTTTTGGATTTCTTTTTTGTTTTATTTTGGTTTGGTTTTGGTGTCTTGTTTTCATTTTGGTGGGGGCTTGTTTGTTTCCTGGCAGATCTCAGGAATTCTCAGCATTGCAGATCCTCATAGTCAAATCAAACCATTCTCAAGTTTTAAGCCCCTCCTGGTTTTGAGAGCATTGTAATATTGAAAAGGTTACCTGCCACCACCAGTCATCTTGTAGTCACAGGCAATCATCAGTGAAATCAGATGGGATAGAAAATGGGGTATAAAGGGAATACATCTTCTCCATGAGCAGCGTTTCTCCAGTGGGTGGCACTGGGAAATGAGCCACGTGGGTCTGTGCCCCAATTCAAGCCTGAGGCCACAGGTCTGGAAAGTGCTCAAAGTGTATTTCACTCTAAGGAAAACATAATTCATTTCCACTTTCACCTTCCTCTTCTTCCATTTCCTTCTTTGACTACACAAAACACACTCAATCTCCCCCTGACCTCTAACAAATAACCGATTAACAAAAACAATTAGGAAGAAAGATTTACGGGGTTTTTTTATATTATGTGGAGCAAATCCACAGTTTTTTTCATACAAGAAGAAAGAGAGAAAGAGAGAAAAACAGATCAGAGGGATGCCACCTGGCACCCACATTCGTGCATCAGTTCAGAATTAAGTGAAAATGCCTGGGTTGCTCTGAGGATTTCAGCACTCTTCTCAGTCTGACCACCTGCTCTCAGAATAATCCTGGGGTTTGGCTTCAGTGGAAAATACTCCAGGACTTGGTAACTGTAGCTGGTGTGGGGTTTAAATTAGTCTCTAGGAAGGTTTCAAACAATATAGGAAGGTCACAAGGTTTGGTCTGCAGTTTAGGTAGCCCCAGACTAGGCACATCTGGCATAATATCACTCTGATTTTAGAATAGGCTGGATGGAAAATGCAACAAAACAACCACCTCATGCTTCCTCAGGTTTTAAAATTCAGTAAATTGTAAAATGTAGAAATGAATGGAATCTAGGGAACCAAGGCAAATTTTACTTTTTTTTCTACCAAGACATTATATTAGTCACGTCATTATGTTAGCCCCACCACCTCAGAGAAAATGTAAAGCGAATTCAAAATTTCTGTGTTGAACTATTTATGACAGAAATACCCCAGGGGTGGCCCGTGGTGCTGATGAATATCCTGTACTGAGCACAATGTTGGTGTTAAATTATGGTGTTAAAAGACACAGACAGACACAAGCACACGGAAAACTGCATATGTGTGTCAGGGCTTGTACCAGATGACTAAAAAAAATTGACAAGACATATTTTTCTCCTTATTGACATTTTTAGTTGTAGTCAGTGGGGAAAATGAGATAGATGGAAACGGAGAGTAAGAATATTTCCTGAGTGACAGAGGAAATAAATACAGTAATGGTAGAAAGGAGGTCCATCCTTTTCTTGTTTTAGAAGCAAAACTCAACAGGAGAAGGAGGTTGAAGATACTGAGCTGTATCAAACCCAATACAGATTAATTTCAAATAAACAACAGGCCATACCCAAACACCCAGACAGTCTCTGGGGTTCTGATCCACAAAAATATCTGATTAGTAACAGTGAATCGTAAATTTTGATGTTTTGCAGACATTTAAGATCTTGAGTTTCAAGTACAATAATGTGCTTTATTGTAACTTTAAAATAAGTGATTTCCTGGATCTTCTTGAAATAACTGTGTAATATCAAACAATTTACTCAGAGGTTTAGAAGCTGCCATTTTTCCATAGATTTTATGTAATAAAACTTGGATACTGTGGATGAGATATTAACACATGTTTTTCCCTTAATTTAGTTTTTTACACTGTGTTTTTGGGAGACGGGAGGGATAAGGGACTTTTTAAAATTTTTGTTTTCATGTCTGCACAACTTAAACAATGTCACACTGTGTTAAAGTTGCTATTCTTAGGCAAGTTGTTAGATATGATTAAAGCAAATCTCTCTAACTTTCTAACTCATTTGGGAAAAAAAAAGTGAGTCATTAAGATGATAATACAAGCAAATCTTAAAAAATCAAAGATGATTAAACTGATTAATCTTCATTTCTTTAAATGCTAGGTCATGCTCTTATTATTAATAATACCATAATGAGCTGTAATTAAATTCTGGCAAAGTTTCTACTTTCAAGTAGCTTGACCTCCTACTGCAAAAAAACACATAGGGAGCTATCCTTCTTCCCAGAAATTCACATTTTTGTACAAACAACCCATTTTTTGCCTGTCTATGTTAATATGCTATTTTGCCAGGATACTTTTATTTTTACAAAGTTGCTGTTTACTGTCTCACTTTCAGGACAGCATCTTCACTCAAGTAGAGATTCAATTGAAAAAACCTTACATTAGTTCCACCCTAATTAAGCATGTGCTCAAACAGTTTCCTGAACTGGAACTGTATTAAACATGTAAGGGTTGGGCTGAAACCTTGATTTGGCTGCTGTAAAAACAGCAACAAGTATGTAAAGATTGCATCCTTCACATGTGTGCCCCAGTGGGGAAAATGACAGGATAAATTCTGAGGTTGTGTTGCTTCCAGCCTGGAAGGTGGAGGGGCAAAACTGTGCCCCAGTCAGCTCTGCCTGCTGTGGTGTGGCCCTAGGATTTTATTTATTCAAAAATCAAAGAAGTGATGAGTGCATGGTTCAGAAGTACAATCTGTAGTTAACAGCAGCAATAACAGAATGAATCAGTAAATTTGGACTGATTCTTCCTCCTCCATGTTAACAAAAGGTTGATACCTGGCTTGTATACACTCCCCAAGAGCAAGATTCACAGGGAAATGAAGGTTTTGGCAAATATGTGGGAAATTAATAAAATGGCATTTTACACTCAGCCCTGGAGCAGGGAAAGAATCGGAGTGAGAGCCATCTGCAGCTCCTTCCTTGCACTCTCCTATGCTGGTGAAAAATGAGCTATGGGAACACTTCAGGGATGATGAGCTTTCTCCAAAGTTTTCTTTTGTCTTGGTTTCATCTAGGGTAGAGATAATTTTCTTTTTAGTAGCAGGTAGAGTGCTGTGTTTTGGATCT
Organism: Setophaga petechia; assembly: GCA_024362935.1. Lineage (NCBI taxonomy): Eukaryota > Metazoa > Chordata > Aves > Passeriformes > Parulidae > Setophaga > Setophaga petechia. The sequence goes on from JANCRA010000272.1 coordinate 47,696, forward strand.
AGAATGAGAATAATGGTGACAACACACTGAAATTTTAGTTGTTGCTTAGTGGTGCTCACTGCAGGCAAGGAATTTTTAATGTCCAATGAGCAGGTGCACAAAAAGCCAGGGGAAAGCATGGCCAGGAGAGCTGCCCCAAACTGGCCAAAAGGGTACTCCTTACCATGGAATGTCCTGCCCAGGACATAAACTGGGAGAATTTGGTGAGGAGCTGCCTATTTCTGCTTGGGGACACCCTGAACATCAGTCAGTGGGTACTGAACATCACTTGTTTCTCTTGATCTTTGCTCCTCCCTCACTCTCCTTTTCATTATTATTATCACTGATATAATTTTTTAAAGAATGTTTTAATCACAATTATTAAAATGTTTACTTTTTTCTTTTGTTTGCTTTCAAATTTTCCTCCCCACCAGGAGCAGAGGGGAATGAGTGAGTGGATGCGTGGTACTTAGCTGCTGGCTGGAGTTAAACCACAGCAAATATCCAGCACAAGCATCTGTACAGGCTCCTGATTGAACACTAGCCACCCAAAAAACGATGCCACTGTGTTTTCCCTTGCAAGTTGTACTTCTCTGTGTGGTCATTGTGTAGCCAACATCTTTCCCTCTGAGGGATTCTAAGGAAAGCCACAGCACCCTGAACTTGCTTGCACTCAAGCCCGACCCTCCTCCAACCCTGCAGGAAGTTTTGTGCGGAAGTTTTATAACATGACTTGCTTGCTTTAGTTACAAAGAAAGGTCCTGCTGGCATGAACAAATATGAGAACCTTCACAAGAGTCAATCTGGTTAATTTGCAGGTCAAGCAGACAAATCTCAGCCCAGGTTCACCTTGAGGAGCAGACTCTGTCAGTAAGGCAAGAGGTGGGAGAGGCTCTCTGTACCTTCACACCTCTCCTCTGAGCAGCTCTCCCACTGAAGTCACGCACGGTTATGCCAAGTCAGGATTCAGCACATGGGGTGAACAAAAATCTCTAAGGTGGATGGTAAAGTTAAAACAGGTAGAGATAAGAAGTACTGTGAGCCTTTCAAAACAATATGAATTGTGTTGCTGTTTAATATCCCTGGCAGTGAAGTGACCTTGCAACATCCTCCCCTGTGAATGCCCCTGGCTACACGTCCTGCTTTGTCCTGCTTCACCTACAAGCAATTAGCTGTCTTTGGTTTTATCTCTGAATATCCAGGTTTTACATTATAAGCATTTTATTATCTGCAGTGCAGCTATTGTTTTGCTGTTGTTTCCTCTCCGACAGAGCAGCTTGTTATCTGCATCTTAGTCCCCTTCAAATGTCTTCTGCTCCATGTTGAAGGAATTACAGGACATACTGAGTGGTTCACTAGAGGTTAACACAATTATGAATTGAGAAATGAGCCAACAGTTTCATTACAATTGTCTGTGTGTCTGATGGCATTTACTGCAGCCTGGGTAATGTGAAGCTGTGGTTTGGGGGAAGTTGTGGAAACATGAAAGCATTGTAATGACAGGAGGTAGGTAAACTCTGTACAAATTAATATTTGCTAAGGACTCTTGATAATGATAAAATTTCCTTGCAAAAGATTACAGCTGCCAAATTTTCTACTACAATTGCATTGACATGAAAAACCACATACTCTTTTTCTTTTTTTCTTTTTCTTTTTCTTTTTCTTTTTCTTTTTCTTTTTCTTTTTCTTTTTCTTTTTCTTTTTCTTTTTCTTTTTTCTTTCTTTCACTTTCTCTTCTTTCTCTTTTTCTTTCTCTTCTTTCTTTCTTTCTTTCTTTCTTTCTTTCTTTCTTTCTTTCTTTCTTTCTTTCTTTCTTTCTTTCTTTCTTCTCTCTTTCTCTCTTTCTCTCTTTCTCTCTTTCTCTCTTTCTCTCTTTCTCTCTTTCTCTCTTTCTCTCTTTCTCTCTTTCTCTCTTTCTTTCTCTCTTTCTCTCTTTCTCTCTTTCTTTCTTTCTTTCTTTCTTTCTTTCTTTCTTTCTTTCTTTCTTTCTTTCTTTCTTTCTTTCTTTCTTTCTTTCTTTCTTTCTTTCTTTCTTTCTTTCTTTCTTTCTCTTTCCTTCTCTATTTTTTTATTTCTTTCTTTCTCAGAAGGAAAAATGCTATAAAGATTCTTTTTTAAAAACTGTATGAGAAAGACTACTTAGGACAATGACCAGCATAAAAGAAATGTTGAGAAATCAAAATAAATTAAAAATAAATAGAAGTTAGAGTCGTAGAAGAACTTTACAGATTCCAGATAGGCATTTTGATAATGCAAGAAAGTGATTATTCAAAGGTCTGACAGTTTTCTAGGATTATAAAACACGATGACAACTTCAGTAGTTTTAATTCCAAATATTCAGACAACTGTCATAGCTCCATCAAAACAGAAAAAATTGCTTATATTGTACAGACTTTGAAGCTCAAACAAAGAATGTGATGTGATATCATGTGAGAAGGAAATATGTAGGCAAGTGCACGTAACTGATGATGGCAGCTCCTTACAAAATGCAATTCATTTTCATCAGACACTGATGGAAGATGGAACTACATGAATATCCATGGGAAATGAACAACCAAATGGAATAAAAATGGATGAAAGAATGAATTAAAAACGCAATAAAAAAAATTCAAATAACGAGAACACTAGAATCACCGAGGCTGGAAAAACCCTCTAAGGCCACTGATCCAACCATTCTCCCAGCCCTGCAGAGCCACAAGGTCCCCCCTGAGCCTCCCTTTCTCCAGGCTCAGCCCCTTTCCCTTCTCCTTCAGCTGCTGCTCATCAGACCTGTGCTCCAGACCTTCCCTAGCTCCCCTTTCTGGAACATTGCATAATGAAGAATTTGCTTTTCTGTGTCATATTCTCCTCAGGATTTTTCCCATTAAACTTCCATTATGGTTTTGTAGTTGCTGTCTAGGATTTTGTTAATTCAAAAATCAAATAAAAATGAGTGCATGGTTCAGAAATACAGTCTGTAGTGTGCAGCATCAATAACAGAATGAATCAGTAAATTTGTCTTCTGAACTGAAAATATGTCAGAAACAATTTTATAAGTTTTCATCTCACCAAAACACCACCACAAAAAGGCAAAGAAGATGGCTGTCTGAGCCTCCCTCTGCTGTCAGCACCAAGACAGACTTCCTCCCAGGCAGATACATCTCATTTTATGAGACACTTCTATGATATGTGATAAATCCTGGTTTTCTGCATGGATTTTATAGAGAGTCTAGCCAAGCCATTTAATCTCACAATTTACAATGTCTGTAATTAACACAAATGTATACGATTCATTGTTAATAAGCAGCAAAAAATGCATTTCCTTTGACTTGCAGTCCAGGTTCAGAAGGAAAATTGAAACCATTCATTCTTTGTGTAGGACATTGGTCTGAATAATGGGAAACAAGAATCTTTCTTCAGTACAGACACTTCTACCTACCTTACACTTAATGTTTTCACGAGAAAGTGGAATTGCTGGTGTTGAAGTACAGATAAAAATTTCAAAGGAATTTGGATCCCAAAAGAAAGAGAATTCAGCCTGATGCTAAGGTAAGAAATTCATAATACTACAGATTCATGATTCATACTATGAGCAAGGGAGCATCTAGTAAACAGTGCTTCATAGTCATGCACTGAAAAATAAAGATAAAAGAAAAATATAATATCATGTTCTTGAAGTATTTTCAGTGTCTCCACCAAGCACCAGAAGGTACAAACTAACATTTTTTTGATATAGATACCAAAATGTTAGTCACGCAGAAGAAAACAAACCAAAACGAGTTTTAAAGAAAATAAAACTAAACAAAAACAAAGCAAAGCAAAACAAAACTAAACAAAAATTTTTGTCTGTCTCAGACTCAACTGATATTTTAAGGTTTGAGAAGCGTGAAAAGAGAGCAACTGTCAAAATGTAAACCTAAAAGTTGACATTCACATTGTCTGATAACCAGTCGCCCTATCTTGAGCAAAATCCAAAGTAAAAGCTCTTTGAAGTGAGAATATTCAGCTGTTTCTGATCATGAAAACTCGCTGTAATCCTGGTTTGAAAATTATTTTCTGGTACAATAATAAAACTTCAGGGGAAAAATTACAATGAAGCCTCTGTAATACATTTGCACTCCGAGTAATATATTGCTCCGTGTTAAATCACAGAATCACAGAACCACAGAATGGTTTGGGTTGGAAGGGACCCCCATTTTCCCACTTACCATTGTGCAGGGACACCTTCCAGTGTGCCAGGGTGCTCCAAGCCATGTCCCATCTGGCCCCAAATATTCCCAGGGATGGGGCAACCTGTGCCAGGACCTCACCACCCTCAGAGGGAAGAATTTCTTCCTAACATCTGATCTAAACCTACTCTTTTTCACTTTGAACACACTCCCCTTGTTCCACCACTACAGTTCTGGATGGAAAAGGCAGATTTCATGTTGATTTTTTATTTCCTACTAAAGGAGGGTGTTGTAGAGGGAAATGCTTTCAAAGGCACTGTTGCTCTCAGATTTTTGCTTGAGACCCAGTAAGTTACCTGGGTGGAAAGGCAAACAACTGCATAATTCTTTTCAGGAGCGAAACCATACTGGCAAAACTAACAGCTTTGATGACAGGCTTCCCAGAGAGACCTGGAAGAAACATGAGCTGCCCTCCTAACTTCAGAGGAAATGGACATCAGCATATTATCCAAGGACTCAACTGAGCCCACAGTTGATTCCTCTGGGGTCAAAAAAAAACCAAATACAGGAAAAACTGCTCCATGAAGGCTGTGATATTTCTTCATGGCTAGAATTTCCACAGGGGTTTTAACATCTACATTAAAAGTCCAAAACAGCTTCTAGAAATAATGTTTTTCAGCTCAGACTTACAGTATATTATTAAAAGGAGCTTGAGTAGTTAGCTTGCCTCTAAATTTCTCAATATAATTAATATTTTGAAGTTATTAGTAGGTTAACACTTTTGTATATTTTCTAAACAACATTTCAGTAATGCCACAGGTCCTATTAATTTCTTATATAAAGCTGCAATTTAACATTAGTATAGCATGGGTTTGAATAGCTTTAGCATATTTTTTAAAGATGAATATGTTCTAATTAGATATTTATCTGTTACACATGTTTTAAACAGTGTGAATCAGGTGTTCATCTGGAGTAAAGAGACAAGGTGAAAGTATCATCATTACCTGAAGTGAAAATATCAGCATTTTTGAACAGCTGGTCCTACATGTTTCTGAAAATCTGATGCTAATGAAAGACATAGAAGCATACATTTACTGATCTAATGACTTTGCTGTTTGAAAACATTGAAATTAAAATGTTGCCTAATAATTTAGTTCTGTATTTTTCTATCAAATAGCTATGGAATAGAAGCATATAATAATTGTTTCTTCGAGCAATGGCTAAAAAATCAGGGGATGGGCAAAGATAAATGCTCCAGGCCAGGTTGGATGGGACTTGGAGCAACCTGGTCCAGTGAAAGGGGCTCCTGCCTCTGGCAGAGGGGTTGGGATGACACGAGCTTTGAAGTCCCTTCCAATACAAACCATTCCATGATTCTGTGAGTGCCTAAGCAATTCATGCCTTTTCAGAGGGGGATGGAGGGCGCCTTGTCACCACATAAACATCAAGATAATTATTTATTCTCTTTTCTATCCAGTTTTTGCACAATTTTTCCCATCTTCTTCAGAGAAAATTGAAAGTTTTATTCTTTAGGCTGGTTAATATAACTAAAACTTGCTTTAAGAAGGAGCACAGAAAAAGCCATTTCTTAGAACATTAGAAATCACATGCACACATAAAAACTATAATTTCACTGAAGCCATCATAAAATGAAAATATCATTTAAAAATAATAAACTCATCGCTTTTTGGTTTTCAGCAGTGTTGGTCTTAAATCACAATTTTAATTGCAGAATAATTTTTTTTACTAGTCCTATTGATAGATTTGAAGAAAGCAGCATACATCATTAACTGTGCTGTGTGGGGACTTGCATTTCAGACAACAGCTTTGTCTGGCCAAGCCACTACAGCCCATCTAATTGTTGCAGAATTGTCATTAAATGCAAATGATGCTCACGAATGTTGAACTTAGTGTTGTGTCCTGAAATAACATTAATAACATTACAGTTGTTTTATTGAAATTCATAGGAGGAAAATGTCATTAAACAAAGCAACAATATTATCCCCGGTGCCCTGGTCAAATTCCAACCTGGCTGATTGCATTCTGACACCTACTATTTTTCAGCTGTTTGAATTTGGTGTGCTCGTGTACCTCCCTGTTTGTTCATTGATATGTTAATGCCCTACATCACCAGCTCATCGCTGCCTGTCACTCCAGAGTTAGTTGGCTGTCACTCTCCACCATCCAAATGCTTTTAATGAAGCTGTAACCACAGTGCACGACCTTGAAGAAAACCCTTTCAATCTGCCTTCCCAGAGCTCGTCCACTTCCTTAGATATTGCTTAACCTTACCAGGGAGCACAGATGAAACTTATTCCAGTGTTTATAAAACATACAGCACAGCCTCGTGTCCCAGTTCTGAAATAATGAAACACTGGAAAGCATTAATATGTGCTAAAAGCTGGGCACAGAAGTGTCATCCCACACAGTTTAGGTCAGGGAGGTTCTCAGAGCTTCAGTTTAGGTCAGGAAGGTTTTTAGAGCAGTATCTGCTCTTCATCCCCCCTTAACCAGGATTTCCTTTGAACTGTGGAGTGGAATCTGAAATGGATGAAATTAAAGTGAAGATACATTCTAGAAGCACAATTTGTACACCTCAGCACCAACTAGATATGCAGACAACAGCCATGGAGTAGAGATAGTCAAAATTTAAAAACAATATCCCAAAATATGGACTCCATAAAAAGCTTTTTCTCTTCTGTTGGTTCATAATCCTTGCTAATGGACACACAGTCATATTCAAAGGCTTTATTTAAAGGAGGAGATCTACTTTACACTACCTCACTAGTCTTTGACTTAAGAGTCAGAGTCTGCTACTGGATTGCAGTACTTGAGAAAACCCTTCTGATGCTACCAAATGTGTTGGCATTAGTAGAGGGCTTGTGGAGGAAAACATTCTGAAAGTCCTAAATTCTGTTTCATTGAAAACTTTTAAAAATTTAGGGCCATAATTTGAATTTTCCTTGTTCACACATTCAGGCAGGATCATCAGTGATGACTTCATAGAACAGTTTTTAGTATGTTTATCACATCTCGCAGGCTTAGTTTACAATATTATTCCCAAAAGCCCCCCCATACCCCTTAATCTAAAATGCTGCAGGTCAAATCCAATCCAAATATTCATGAACAGTAAATTTCCTGTTTGTAAGACCAGACAAGACCACCAAGGAGCATGTTAAATATTTAAATCATATTTTTATATATATATATTGACAGAGATTAAAATATAAAAGTTCAACAAAAGTTGTAAGAGATAGTGCCAAAGATTGGTGAAAGAGTATCTTTGTACCAATTAGGAAAGAGCACTGCTGAAACCTCATCTAGGGGTAGCTGTAGGTAATCAATTGTATCCTGCTTTGGGATCAAGTGAATGTCCAGTTCTCTCAGGAAAACAACTGAAACCACATCCTTCCCCAAAACCTCATCCCTCCCCTTCTGTTCTGGCACCCGTGTTTGTAGCCCCTGTTAAACTGCAGCTGGATTGTCACCATCAGGGTTTTGTCACAGCCTGATATAGGGAGGAAGCCAATGATCTGGAAAACAGATGTGATGTTTAAATTTATATAATCAGATCTTTAAGACTAATTTCAAGCTCACTGCTATCTTGGATTATCTTCAGGTACAATAAGAAGACAACCGAATGGGGAGAAGAGTGACAGGATAAGTGGAAAAGAGTAGATAGGATTGGTGAGCACAGATGCTAATGAACCAAAAGAACACCAATTTATTTGTTACATATGCCTGCACAGAAGTCAGATATTTTAAAGCATTTCTAGTAGTAGATATTTTCTCTTCAGTACACCAAGCCATTCTAATGTGATCTAATGTCACCAGCACAAACAATAAAGAAGAAGTAGAGAGGAAGCAAAAAGAAAAAAGTGAGCAAAGATTATTAAAGACATTGAGAGAGCCACAGTCATTGACCTTGTAGTTGAAAAAATTCAGTTGCTCTATGGATGGTGGTAGCTGAAATTTTGTATACGAATCAAAGCGAATTCAAGTCTTGCACATTTCCTTTATACCTGAACACTCTGACAGCACAGTCACTGGATCTTCAGGCAAATGTAGTGTCATATAGTATTTTTTCTTTTTTTTTTTTCAGTCTGAGGTAGAAAAATATTTAATCAAATCTAGTATGTTTGGAGAAAAAAACCAAACCTGTTTGACTGGCAATGTCAAAGAAACCAAAGGTAGTTTTCCACAAAGGTCCTGATTGAAGCTCCTTCTATGTTATATATATGTATATATTAAACATATTCATATATATTTATATTCATTAACATATATAAATCTTTTGACAGCAGTAGTCAAAGTTTTTCAAGTTAAAACAGAGAAAGTTTTGATGTGATTTGCCAAGGCTGCTTCAAGTTCCCCAACATATGAATGAAAGGCACCACAAAGACTTTAATTCATTTGAAATTTGTCGCTCTTTGATTAAACCTCTACTTGCGCTAATAATTCTCAGTAGCACTGCACAGCATATGCTGCAGACACCCCTGAGGCAGCCAAGCAAAACCAAGCCAGAACCAGCAGAGAGGTCTCTTACCTGTCTGAACTCCTCCAGGTCTATTTTGTTTCCCACCAGCACCACGGGGATGTCGTAGGTGTGCCGGACGCGATAAATGAGCTCCTTAAACTCAGCTGCTTCTTGAAAGGATTGGCGGTCTGTGATGGAATAGCAGATAATGAAGCCTTCTCCACCTCGCATGTACTGGTCCCTCATGGCTGTGAATTCTGCCTGCAGAGCAGGAAGAACACGCTCAGTAATTTGGCAAACAAAATTATCCATCTGTAAATAACAAACTTGCAGAAAACTTCCCTGGTTCCCTACATAAATTCACATTGCTTGTACTTCCCTTGTAAACACTTCTTGCTGGAATTTGTGCATCCTTCTGTGTTCATCAACCCAAATAATAAGGATTTCTCTTAGGACTTTTTCTTCTTTTCCCATCAAAGGAGCTCTGTCCTCTAAATATGGACTTATTATGCAAGTGCCTGCATACAGAAAATACTATTTAATGTATTATCAGAAACTTCTTCAGTGCTGCCAGTACAAACAGGTGACTTGCCACAGAGTGAATATTAACAGCTGTAAAAGAAACTCTATTACTACCTAGGAATTGGAGACAGGTACAAATTCCTTATTAGGCACTCAATTCAAAAGCTCAGCAATAACAAAAAGACAACAGGGATCTGATCTGTAAAAAGTTTTTGTTTTTTAAAGGGTCTCAGAAAAGATGGAGGTTTCACTTCTGTGTGGGGTAATGTCATTAAATGAGAATGAACAATTTTAAACAGTGCAGGAATTGGCCCAATTTCCTCCTGCTGAATTTTTCTTATTTTATGTTTATTGTCACAGCAGTGCTTCTTGTTACTGGTATGGTTTCTTTCTCAGAAGCTTTTAATAACTGCCACATTGAACAAAAAAAATCAAGATTTAGTTTTCAGAAACTCGTCTTAGGCACTGTGGCTTGAGAATATGTTTTAAAGCCAGTATCTTTCTCAAGTTTGTTTGTTTTTCTTGATCACAGCCCAGAATAACCCAATACCATGGCAACAGTCGGTCAGGATCAGAATCCTCCTGACAGAATCAGTTCTCCAGAGATATTAAGATGCAGGAAGGTCTGATAAAAAAGGAACGCACATATCAACATTGGACCATTTCTATGAGCAACAGCATGCAGCATAAAATCCTGTATTTTTTACTCTATTGAGAATTTAGGATTTTTTAAAACAGTTTAGTTTACATACATATATCCTCAGCTCTTGCTGAAAATTGAAGGGAAATGGATTTCATATGCTCTTTTAAAAGTCTCAACCTTAAATCTCTCTCAATACTTGCTCATGTTGATTGACAATACTTGCTGTGAATAGACTTTCATGTTGACCATTATCATTTATTTATGATGTATCTCTTACCCGAGGGCTTTATATATCATCCAAAACATTTCACCTGCTGCAGGAATAAGTTCATCCAACTAAGCTTCAAAATGGCAGACTAACAGGCAATTTAAGGGTAAGATTCTGCTTTGAGGCTTACTCAGAATTTGAAAATCTCTGAATTATCACCCCATAGCACCCCAGGAGAGTTTATTAACTACGAAGCTACAAGACAGTGTAGGTCAGGTCATAACAAAGCCCATCCTCTGGAAATTGGATATGCAAGCAGTAGGGCAGCTGAGCACTGAAGATATCAAACAGAAAGAATTCCACACTCTATGGCTTGGACAAGACACTGAACAGAGCTGTGTCTCTGTTCCCAGGTCTCTTCCACACATCTGCATTCCATAGCTACTAGATTAATAAATGATGCAATAAAAAACTACGCATCACATTCAAAGCCTCTATGTTGAGAGCAGGGAGTGCTAATGACTAAACACAGTCATTAAATTCATTGTCTGCCCTCAGACCCCAGGCTTTCACACCAGAACAAAGATCTCACTGCAGCCCCCACCCCATGTGACCCTGAATTTCCCCTTTGCATCAGTCCCTTAGAACTGTTCTACACCATTATTAGGAGGGTAGTCTCCTTCATAGGAGGAACAGAACTAGTCCAGGATTCCTTCAGGCTGAGCAGACAATGGAAGTCTTCAGAGAAGTTAAATTTGTGGATTGGTCTTCTGAATTTAGCTGGCTGTGCAGCTGCAGTCCACTGTCTAAGCTGCCCTGGTAAAAGCTGGTAAACAATTCAATGCCATTAATGGATTACAGGCTGTTTTTAATGCTGGAAAATAGTTATACCATTAGTTATCTGATTAGCTATTTTTGCACCTATTATTTATTTTTAGAGGGTTTATACAGCTGAGTGGAGCTGATAGCTAAAAGTACATGTTTTCACATGGAACCTAATGCCCAGCCCAGATGACCTGTCTCCTTGAGTTAGAAATTCCATAAATCAACTACTGTACCACTGTATGACAGCTCTGCTCAACCTTTTACAAAGAATGAGCTCTGTTTAAGCGAGGTGATCCACCTCTACGAAGTGCTCAGGACTTTGTACACTCATTTATAGCCATTTATGGCAAACCAAGAAGGAATTAGGTCACACATCCCTGTTTAAGTTACTCACAGTAAGTGATGTTCTGGAGCACGAGTAGTCCCAGGATCACTCCCCAGGGATGCTTAATGGCTTTCCCTGACTGACAGGAGGCCCTGGGTTCCTAATTTCACACACTGAATCATTCCAAAGGGACAAAGTTCTCAGCTTTTAGGACTGACACTTTTGAGTCAGAATCATCTACCTACACATTCTGGTTCATGCCAGGGCATAGTTAAAACTTTCAGGATAAGAATGAGTTTACCTATGCAATTTTTTATTATGACACGTTATTACCGCTGATAAATTAGACTAAACAGGCAAAATACTTCAGTGTCATTTTTGAAATGATCCATTTTCAGAGGCATTAAATATTCTGTGCAAACTGGATTGAGGACATAGAATTGGCTTTCTGTTGTTAACTCAGCTAGTAATTTCCATTGCAATTTTTTGATGTTGACATTCATTTCTCAGCTTTTTTCCCTTGGCGCAATTGTTCAGTACAAAGTCAAGGACTCCAAGATCAAACATAAATAAGCCTGTTTTTTGATTTCAAAAGAAGTGTTTTTTTATTGTTTTATTTTTTTTTAACCATTTCACTAGGAAGCACAAAATAATAACATATACTAAGAGAAAGAATAAATTTAATTACTAATAAATATGCCAAAATCTTTGCAAATCTGTATGCATATTATACAAAAACGACAAAGGACTAAGAAGAGATCTCATCTTTGTTAATTTTTAAGTTCAAGTCTTACTCCAGATTCCACTTTTTTCATGTTTATCTACAGTAAGCAGAACTGATACCCAAGTTGACCTGGGTTTTTTGAATGTTCAGATGTAGAGACAAAACCCAAGGTTTTACAGATTTTTCAGTAGTTTTATTTTTATATTTTATCTGGTTCCCTTATAAAATAAGCTGTGCATCTGTCACGTTAATATCTTCTTTAATTGTTTCCTGCTGTAAAAAGGACCTCCTAAAAATCAGTTAAGAATAGCACTGGATACAAATTTCTACTCAATAAAGGGAAAATACAAAGCATTCCCAAGTCAGTAAATGCCAAGGGGAAAAGACAGAAGGAAATCACACCCCCTCAAAAGGAAATCAATTCTGAAAATTAAAGTGAAGATTTGTCATGCTTACAGCACTTTGCAGCTTGACATCAATCTTGAGTACTCTCTTGTGTATTATGACTAAGACTTAACAGAAAAGTGTGGTAAAAACTCTTTTCAAACCAAATCATCATTCTTCTTGGGAGATGTTATACTTGAGAACAAGCATCAAGTTTGGACAGAAACAAAACAAATTTTTTCTAGAAGTTGAAAGAAAGAAGCATAACTTTTTCCTTTTCTTTTTCCAGCATATTGAATGCAGAAAAAAAGAAATCCACTAATCCTCATAAGACTATATATTTCTACCTGTTGTTGAAGAATGCTGACAAGAAAGTCTCTTGATGGTTAGGTTGCTCCTAGAGAGATGTCACATTTGCCTTTCTTCAGTGATCAGGCATGTGACATGATTATTCATAGGTATCAGAACAGCCTCCCAATGGTGTTGAGCAGCTTCCTCAACGTGCTTGGACATGTCTTATCTGAGCATGGATCCATGCCTACACCCAGCTTGGTTCATTTCCCCTTATTTATCCTCCTCTACTCTCTCTTCCTCCAACTTTCCTGGGAGGCATAAGACCAGAGCTTGCTTCTGAAGATGGGGAGAGAGGAAGCCTTGAGTGTATTTGCACATTCCATGCTCCTCATCATTGGGACACTCACTTGCTCCAGCAGCAGCCCCACATTTCTCCTGACCTATGTGCAATTGCCAGTGTATCTGTAGAAACCTAACTCATTGCCTTTCAATCTTTCAAAATTCTAAATTCTAGAAACTTTGTCTTTCATAGTCCAATCCATTCACACTGAAGAAATACTTCCATACCTACACTTGGGAGAGTGTTCCTATTTCCACATTTGTTGTCCTGTATAATCTTGCTTTTTCCAGCACCTTTTAAGAAAGAACTTAGCAAAAAGAAAATGTCAAACTTCTGTTTTCTCCCCTTCATCTTGATTGATACTCTTTTATCTCACATTTCATAATGAACAAGAGAAATTTTTTCATAAAAAGCAGTATTTTTAATTAATTTTAAAATTAAAATTATCATGGATATATAAATAGAACTTGTATGTTGGGGTTTTTTTAATTAGAAATAAAAACCTTTTCCAAATAAGATCAGTATCTTTATTTGTCAAGAAAAGGAAACAAAGTCATTGAGCAGTAAAGTCACACTTAGATACCCTGATTTTTATGAAGGGTTGGTCTATGTATTATCACCAAACATAAGTCTGGGTCTCATGTTCAGCTCAGGACAGCCCTGCCTCAGTGTCTAAAAGAGTCTGGAATGATGTATAATGAAGTTCACACAAAGCCAGTTTATTTCTTTGCTGTTTCCAAAGTATTTCCTCCTGAATAATGCTGGAGAAGGAATGCTGGGTTAGAAAAGCTTTTATGCCCCTCAGAACAGAAATTGTTTAGAAGCAGCATCTCCCACATCACCACTTTACACCAGCAGAGCTCCAAAGTGAAGCCATTTCTCCCAGATCCCCACGTTGCCCATAGCTAAGAGACGGCCTTGTCAGCCCCAAAAAGGATAAAAGAGAAAGAAGAAGTAGAACAACAACAGCAAAAAAAAAGGACAAGGCAATGAGCACAGGGTCACCATTCCTGCCCCTCTTTTTCTTTGTGTGGTGATGTCTTTGAGCAGTAAACACAGCTTGCAAGTGCAGTCCTTCCCCACACTCCTCAGAAGTGTGGTGCTTAGAAATTTGAAGATGCGGCACCTCTGAAGCAAAGGTGTCATGTTTTTCAAACTACACACACACTCCACACATTTTGATGTCTGTTCTGGTTTTTTTTATGATCTTGGCTTGTATCTCTGGAAGAGGTCAGAGCCTCCCCAGGGAGGCCAGCCTCACAGTTTGAAGAATGTCACTTTCTATATCTACTTGTCTTATGTTCAGCTTGACTTTAGAACCAGGAATATGCTAACAGATGTTCTTAATCAAAACTGTCTCCCTGATTACCACAGGGGTCATTCTTATTATAATCTGGGTTTCTTTCATATTTAGAGTGAACACTTGAGGGGTGGGATATATGGGATATATTCTTGCAAACAGCCAGGATATTGTTCATCTATGGCAAAAAACACATAAGGATAAAATGAGCAGAAAGGAGACAGGAGGAGTGGGAAAAATCTTCAAATAGTGAGAGAAGAAAAAATAAAACCAATAAAAAATATGTGAGACTTCATTTTTCGTTTAGAATTTTCTTATTAAAAGTAAGTTGAAAATTTCTGCAGTCTCCCGAAATTTTTCGTCATTATGGTACAATATTACCTATTAACAGCAAATCTTTTTTAAAGCCAAAATGCAAACCTCCCATATCTCTCTGTAAGTAAGTTCTCAACACACATAAGCACCACAGTTGACTTTGTCAGAGTTACATATCATCCACCTGGCACTGCTTGTCATAAAGTGTGCTTTTCTTTTACCACTTGAAATAGATTTACCTAATGAAAGTACACTGTTGAGAAGTGCTGTGATAATTATCTGGTTTTCATGGACTTTTTTAGTGTCTTTTTTGTGAGCAAAGGAGGACACAAAACCAAATATTTCTTTAAAAACTTACTTGTGATAGCAAACCACAAGAAACCTGCAGCAGTTACATTTCAAATAAGAAAACATCCAGGGAAGATGCTAGCTGGATATTACATCATATAAACATCATAATACCAGCATAAATCTGTATGCAAAAGGCTTTATTAAATGTAATTTCTGCCTCCTGAAGAGGTAGTCAGGTATTCTAAATTTAGAATCATCTCTTTATTTATTCTTCAAGTCCCTCTCTCTACAGTCATTAAAAAGACTGACTCCAGAGAGCAACTCAACCTATCCTCAGGGAAGTGTTTAAGATGCCAGGGGCGCTTTTCTTTTGTGCCTCTCTCACTTCCTTGACAGAGACTAAATAGAGAGCCCTGCTTTTGATGTCCACAGTTTCAGCCAGGCCCTGCCCAGTCATATCCTTCATGCATTTGAATGATAAGGCTACTCCTCCTCTCCATTTTGGACTTTCCATTTAGCTTCTGCAAGGCTGTTTCATTTCCAATGGAGTGAAAAGATCAGGAGAATGTAGCATCTAGTGCCTAAAACCAATCGAGGATTTTTCCCTTCGCAGCACTCAGCAGTGGGAAATGCTGTTCCTCAGCATGGGCTGAGTAACATTATGAGATAATAAAGATACACTTTTTCCACCACAGAAGCCAAAGTTCCCAACCTGCTGCTTTTGCTTGCAGGAGCCCTGCTTGCACCAGCTACAGGTTCCCAGCAATGACGCAGCAGAAAACAAGAAAGCACAGAACATTATCAACATCACTTCACACCTTCTTCTTGCCTCCCTCTTATTTCCAGACACCCTTCACAAATTACAACAACAACAACAACAACAACAACAAAAGGAGTTACATAGAAAAAGAGAGCAAAAAATTTGCAGCAGGTGGTACTCAGCAACCTGTGCCAGCCTAAACCATCTGCCACATCACTGGGAGGAAGGAAGGGAGCTGAGTAACAGCTCAGAGACAGACCAAAGAAAATGCAGGGGCTCTGGCTTAAACACTGGAGGACAGAGATGGATTCTTCTCCTCTTCAAGTCTCTACACTGCTCTGGTTGAGCATCAAACCCATGTCTCACAACCCCTTTAGCCCATTCTAGTAATGATTCAGGAGCAGTTCAAAGTGGGATTAGTATAAATGAGAATTAGCCCATGAGCTTGCAGTGGATTATTATAATAATCAGTCCCTTGATTAATGATCAGTCAGTGTCTCATGCCTTGTAATTACAGGAAAGAATTCTTGTTTCTGCTGTAAAACAGTAATATCCCTTTTCTTCTGTGAGCTTGTACTGGGGACAAAATGCACATCACTGATGGTGGGAGAAGTATGAAGATAAAAAAGATTCAATCCAAACTCTCAGAATACTAATGGCTTTCTGAGCTTTACCTGACTGCCTTCCAGGGCAATATTGCAATCTCCATGTTGTACAAAATCAGTAGCCTTTTCTTAACTCTGGGAATGTACGAGGATAAAGCTCAGACAGGCACTGAAATTAATCTGTAGTTTAGAAAACAACCAGGAACTCCCTGCTTAAGCTAATTTATTTACCTGGAAAGGGAAACAGAAGAAGAGTATTCATGACAGGTGTTCTTTCTGGAAGACACTGGTATGATATCCATTTCTGGGACAAATAGCAGCATTGCTTTTTAGCTGCTGATTTTAGGGGTTTTCCAGGTTAGCTCACCTGGGCAGAGTGATCGACAGCTCCTCAAGACCTTGCCTATGGGCAAGAAGATTGTCCGAGCTTAGAAGGTCAACTGAATGGATGATCAGCAACTTAAGAAACACAATTAGACATGCTCTGATTATGAAATTCAAGCATAGATTTACATTCATGATTTTCACAAAACTTTGGGTGAAAACTTTCTAAAATTATTTTCCCCTCCTGATTTCCCCTATACTTGTGTTCTTCAGTTGAAACTTGCTTACTACAGAAACAGGTCTTCAGTCCCAGAAAGGAGATGATGCTGCATTACACCTCAGTTCAGGATTCTTTCTAAAAACTAATGTATTCTCATGGAAAGAGATGGATTCCTTCCCACTGGTTAATACATTGCTTATCTCTGAATACAGAAGAGACTTTATGCACAACTAATGTTCTGAATGTAAAGAGAAATTAATTAAAAATAAAGATAGCAGTTTCTTAATATGGATTACTCAGTCAGGGTAATTCATGATGACATTGCTCTCATCTTCATCCAAATGAGTCTGAGGCTCTGAACTGGTATGTTAAGCTTTCACCCTGTCTGAAAATAATGGATTTGCGACGTTATTTTTTTATTGACTTTAAATCATTGTTAGACACAATCTATTTTCACCATCAGTGAAATCATGTTGTTTCCCACAAGTGGGTTTGTAGATTCAGGTTCCCCTTCTTTTTTCAACTGTGATGCTGCTTCCCATGCTAGCTGGCACTGCTCTCAGTCACAGATGATGCAGGACTAAGCCTTGTGAAAAACAGGTGTCCATTGCATCCTGAGCAGGGATAGATGACAATTTCACTGCCCCTTCCCTAACTGCAGAGCACTTTATCTGCACTTACTACTCTGTATTCACATGTCCTGCATCATGACTTATGCAAAAAGGCTGAGCCAAACCAGCCTGATAGAGAAAAAAAGTAACTAAAGGGAAATAAATAAGGCAGAGAAAAGAGACTGATTTTAGCAACTTCCAATAAAATAACTCAGGACTACAAAATATAACATCACTGAGTGACCATTCTTTCTTACTGAGGAACTAATAAATAACCTGCACAGGGACTCAGACTCTCCCTCCAGATACTGCTCCTTTTCACTAAGATTCCCAGTGTTCCCACTCTAATTGCCCTCCTGCTTCCACGTGATAATATATTTGCCAGTTTTCTGCAACTGTGCTTTTGTTAACTTTATTAATCCTGCTCTTCCCAAGATGGTTTGTCATGTGCAATAATGAAAAGATGCAGTCCATCACCTACCTGGGAGATGATATCTACTTTTTATTCACCCCTAAATATGGATGAAATCACCATATCAATTCTCCACAATGCCAGTAAAAATTCCTCAGTGCTACACTCCCTAACTCACAGAACTGCCTTTTTCTTTCATATTCATGCTAATGGTCTCTCTCTGAGGGATAAACACCTTAGCAATTTTCTTCTAAATGCAGGCACTGAAGCAATCTTCATTGTTAACTACCTCTAAAACCCCCTTATGCATTTGGCTTATCATGCACCACATAATACTTTCTCCCCCATTCTCATTGATATGCAAAAAAGAGCCAGTTTTCACCTTTTATCATAAATGCATCATAACTGGTTAAAGGGAAAAAATTAATACCTTGGTAATTACATTTTAGTGAACAGCAGAGTTTAGAAGGAAAAAAAAAGACAACAACCCACTAGTGAAGGGGAAATGCCTGCAGCTGCAAGCAAGGGCTTTGCAGGGATTCAGACATGCTCTTGCCAGTTTCTGTGGTCATCACAGGCTTGCCACCATCCCCAGAGAGGCCTTGTGCAGCCTTGCAGAAGTAAACCAGGAGGCTGTGGAGTCAGACACCTCATTGCTCTGATAAATGACTGCAAATTATATCCTGGTTTGCATATATGCTCTCTCACGATGACTTCCCTAACAAGTGTGCTGACCTTAAAAATTCCACCATACAGGTTCTTTCCCTCCCCTGTGCCCTACTCATCAGTGGAGATATAATTTAATCTGAGAACCTGAAAAGGAGGGAAAGGAGAAAGTAAGTAATCTGCAGATTGGCTATTTTAGACTTTTGCAACATTTAATCAATAATGCACTCATTTCTGCAACTGAAATTTAGCTCAGTGTTTATCTGAGGGGTGTGTTCCCTGGGGACTACATAAATCACCACCAAAGTGAATGCAAAATACCTGTATTAAAATCCTGCATGGATCTTATATTGCTTACAAAGTGAACATGTGACATGACAGGACTGAGTTGTCATGGCACCGTGACTTCCCAACACACTTTTTCATTTCCATGTGCAAAAATATTTCTGAATAGTTTTTATTGTATTAGGAAAAAAAAAAAAAACCAAAAAAAAAAAAACCAAAAAAAAAACCACATAAGGACAAAGGCAGAGCTCTAAAAAATTAAGTCATGAGGTATCTTGGTTGGATCAGCAGATCTAACAGAGAAAGTGAAGGATTCAGGTAGACCTTAGTGAACCTCCCAGGAGGGGCTACAAGAGCACTGGAGAAGGACTTGGGTACAGGGCATGGCATGACAGGAGAAGGAGTAATGGCTTTAAATTGATGGAGGGCAGGGTTGGATGAGATATTGGGAAGAGATTTATCCCTGTGAGGGGGGTGAGGCCCTGGCACAGGCTGCCCAGAGCAGCTGTGGCTGCCCCTGGATCCCTGGCAGTGCCCAAGGCCAGGCTGGATGGGGCTTGGAGCAACCTGAGACAGTGGAAGGTGTCCCTGCCCATGGCAGGAGTTTCACAGTTACTTCCAATCAAAAGCCTTCCATGATTTTATGAACTGAAAGACACTGAGTAGCTTCTGAGATATGCCAATACTTTCCTCCAAAGGGCCAAAGCTCATCAACATGTCTAAAAGTTTGAGGAGTCTGTCTCCTTCAGTTTTACAAGGTGTAAGTCAGGTACCACACTGATTTCTGAGACAGGTATAGCCAATGCAGCCACTGCTAAGGTTTTGAGTTTTTGTCTTATTAAATGATAAGATCATTCCCTGGCATGGTTTGTCTCACATCATCCCACAGCTCTGGTAATGACATGGAGCAGTCATGAAAAAAAATTATTCTCCTCATCCAACAGGCACAAATTAAAAAATAGGCACAAAAATCTATGCAAGCTGTGCAAGCTTTCGTCTATGGAAGTGAGACAAATATATATCCAACAATATAGCTTGCTAAGAAAAAAAATCCCAAGAAAATATTTCATATTTTCACTAATTATTTTATTGAGTTTCTACTTTGCTCCTCATCCCCTCTTTGAAGAATCTGGATTTATGGAATAACATTTCTCAGATTATAAAGGTAGCAAGCAATGGAGCTCAAAATTTGCTGAAATTTACTTTTCTGGGTTTTTTTTTTTGTTTATTTGTTGGGAGTTTTTGTGTGCCTGCTTGCTTGGTGGGAGGGAATTTCACTTCTAGTTTCTGGGGCAAAACTACTGAAACTCCAGCTTTAAAGATATTACTTGGCCTTAGGTTTTTCCATTCCCCTTCCTGCTAGCAGGAAATAAAAATTACATTTTTAGAAAGCTTTTTCCAGCTTTTTCCTTCTCATGGGGTTTAGCAAGTGAAATGTTTGGATGATTCTGATAGCACTATATAATTTTTTCTTTTGTTCTCTTTGTCTGGAGACACCACCATTTAATGCTTTGGAATAACATAAAAGACACATAATTTTGAAAATCTCATTTTCTGGGGACAACCTACTTTTCCTATAAAGCATTAAAGCCCTGCTCTGCAAAAAGAACCATTTCTTGGTCATTTGTTCAGGGGAAATGGGCACCATGTGGTGCTGTAATATGTGCTTGTTTTCTCAGCATTCAAGCCAATTTTTTTAGTCCTGGAAATATCATTATGGTGTGAGCTTTGTGAAAACTGATAGAGGTAGAATTCAGTCTTCTGCTCGCTGGTGTCCCTGGTTTGTGTACAGCTACTTGGTAACAAGTAGATTTTGATAGAAAACCTCTGTAAAATGGAATTCCTGGTGAGATTATCTAGGACAGTCACATTTATATATATATATAAAGAAATCAGGACACACTTAGAATAAGTGCAGCGTCTACTGCAACTTCAACGTACTTCAGTACCATTCACTGGTGTAAAGAAAAAGTGCAGAATATGTTTCAGTGATGGGAGAAAAGAAAAAATTACATTGTCATAATCTTGTGGAGGACCTGGATGAAGTTTTCTCATATGGAATGTTTTCATATAGGTGTTTTCCATACAATGCACACTAGAACAAAACCAACCAACCAAAACCACCTCAAAGACAAATTCAGTAAATTAATAAAAAACAGAAACCACCCCAACAACAAAACCAAAAACCCACTAGAAAATACTACAAAAAATGTCTTGGAAAGAAGAAAAAATACTTTCTAATTATTTTTCAAAAATTGTAATAATATATTTTCTTCTCTTATATGTCCTTATTTTATTAAAAAGAGAAAAAAATCTTTTAGCAGCATCGCTCTGTGTTTATCTGGCTTTGAAAGTTGCAAGTTAGAGAAAGATGAAGAACAGTGAGAGGGAAAGCATTTCTAGTGAAAAAAAAAACCAAACAACTTTGTTGAAAGAGAACTGAAAATACTGGAAAGTTTTCCACCACCTGCAATATGGAACCACTACCACTGACTTTGCTTTGCTGAAGAGGAATTGTTGCAATGGGCAGGCAATCGGGACTGTCAGCCTCAATAAATGCTGATGTTCACCCTAAATGCTTGTTCCCTGCAACATTTTATTGCGCCTGTTTGACAGGAAGATAAATGCAGGCCTAGAAATACAAACTGATCCACCCTTTATTGCATCATGATTCACTCATGGACAGGGATGAAAAAGGAAGCTGGGAATCTTGGCTGCCAGTTGCCTGCTCTTCCTTTGGTTATATACTCATTTTTATCAGCATATGCCTAGATCTTTTCCTACTGAAGTCAAGGAATATTTTGCCAATGATCTGAAGGGAACTGGTGTCAGGTCCACAATTTAATCTGTGATTTACTGCAACTGTTTTTTCCACTCTGTATCTGTGCCAAATAAGTGTTTCTCCACAATCTGTCCATTGGCAAATAAAACTACTAGGTCAAGGGAGACATTTTAGCTCTTCCCAGAAAGTACAGAACAACTTGTCTCAAGACCACAGGAAAATTTCAGGGTTATGATTTTATACTTTCTAAGTATGTTTTCAACAGCCTGTGGAACAATATACAAAGGAAATAAAACTAATGCTCTTCTCACCTAATACACTGTGTTAATAGTTGCTACTTGCTGCAATATCCCTGTGCTTTAAAAATAAAATGGATTTCATTTATGCACTACAGTACCTAGCAGAAAGTGCAATAAAATTATTTTCCCCTTAAAAGAACACGCTGTAGAGGCCCATTAAGACATAATTACTGCCAAAAAGGCATTTTACATTTCCTTGAGATAAGCTGCACTAGTGTACTTTGAGATTTCACTTCCATTGATTCAGGATTAGAGCAGCATGTTTAGATAATAAGCAGAGGGGTCTCAGATAACAGCCTGAGTGAATCATCAGACTATAGTGTTTAGTCTGAGAAAGTGTGTTTATCTGAAGGGCTCTTGGGACTAATATGGTTCCTCTTCAAAGCTTGAAGCAGGGGGCAAGAATCATAGTCCAGCAGGTTGGCAGGATAAACATGTCCTGTGATTTGCTAGCAATTTGAGAGATGGATTTCGGTACAGAGCGCACTGCTGTTGTCAGGTTGAAAAGTGTCTGCCTGGAAATGAATTCATGCGCACACAACTCCAGACAAAGGAAAATCTCCCTGAAATGGCATGCCATCACATTTTAGGGCCCATTTTTCAAGTCTCTGACTCACACCTGGGAAATATACTGGTGCACTAAGTTTATCATAAAAAGCTCACGTTTTAGAAAACAAAAATTGGTGCAATAATCTCGGAATGTATTGTCTCACTGACAGGTACAGAAACCCATTTTTCCACTTACTTGCCTGCTTTGTATCTGAAAACAATTTCTGCCTCTTTTACATGTCAGATCAGATTGTTTTCCGGTGAAGGAAACTCTGCTGCTCTTTTAGCGTTCGGCGTGAGGTCTGCACAGAGAGATTGGGTAATGTGTCACACAGGGGAAAGCTGTGGCAGGAATAAAAGCTCCTGTGTCAGTCAACAGTCTATAAATACAGCAGGAGAGATAACTGCTGTGTGTGCTCCACGAGGAGCATACTTCTGGGCTCCAGAAGTAGCAACATATTTTTAAGCTAGAAGAGAAGGTGAGAAAGCGTAAATGAGCGAACAGAAGGTTTCTATAACTCCGTGTGGAGGCTTTTTGTGCGCGGTTGGAGCAGTTGGGGGTTGTCACTCTCTGAGAATAATTGTGAGGGGAACTGAATGCAGAATAGAGCGCTGGAGGGCTGAATGTCCTTTTGTTTGCACCTGCAAGTTTGCTGGAAACCAAAGAGTTTGTGTCAATTTGGATTAAATGCATGTAAATGCGGGTTATTTTTATGGCGCATTGGTTAAGAAAAGGGAAATCCCAGAATTACCTCCAGTGACACCGCTTCCAAACTCAGTGGACATGGGTGAATTTCAAGGGAAAATCACTCAAAAAATGTCCCATATGGGTGAACAAGAAAGTTCAGGCTATCTTTATGGATACTAATTTGCATTTTCAGATTTCCATGAAGTTTGTCCTATATACTTCACATGCCATATTGTAGCTATTTTATAAATATGATTTCAATCTCACATTTAATGTGTTTGGCTTTATTTGCTTCTCTTTTTTTTTTTTTTTTTTTTTTCTTTTGTTTGTTTGTTTTTTTGCTTTAGGCTTTAGTTGAAATTTAGATGCAAAACGAAAAGTTTTGGGTTGAGAATAATACTTCTAGTTAAAGAACCAAAGGCATCATTTGTAACCAAACAAAGGAATTATTGACAGCTTCTTCTAGATTCAGTTGTTCCACTGAAAAAGAATACCAGCATCATTTTTTTTTTGTTCATTTCCTTGCAGCACACCACATTTTCAAGCATTTTTTGGTAGAATTAGCTCAGGCTAGGTCTGTTTATGACAATCCAGCTACCAGGAGCTACATCAATACCTTGTCCTGAAACTCTCTGAGGCAGACACATTCTGTCTGAAGCTAAATGGGGTGAGCAAACAAAGGCTGCCCAGGGTGGTGAAAAGAAGGTGTAGTGAGTTCAGTGAAGCATAACTGCTTGCACCAGCCCGTACATTCTTTAAGAAAATGCCTCTGGTTGTGCCTTCAGTGGAAAAACAGTATTGGAAGAGCACCAAAGGACAAATGATGGTGTATAAAATATGTATCCAGAGTCCAGTGAACATCAGTTTACTTCCTGGCATGAGCAAGTGGTCTATGATATAGAGTCCATGTACATGCACAAGAGAAAAATCAGTAACTAGATGAGCAAGTTAATCAATGTTTCTGGTTTTCCCATTGCTGAATGTTGGGTTGTTTTTTTCTTTTAACTTCAGAAAATTGAGAACATAAATGTATGTTTGAAGCACCATTTATGTCTTACATGCTTCAAACTGGATCTACCAGTTAAAGTACTGAAGATTTTTTTGCAGTGTCAGGTATGAAATCACACATGGGTTTTTAAGTCTAGATTCGACTATTAAAAACTGTGTTAATTATTAGTAGTTAATTTGGTTAGTGTTGAAATTTTTAATTAGTTCATAGGTACAGAAGGGGAGGGAGAAACATATTTGTTGAAACATGTCCTCCAGCACAACAACAAAATACATTAAATTCAGTCAGTTTCACTATTGATTTCTTGTATTTCCCAAATAAGGATGAATCACAATTTTGGCTCCTTGATCTCCTGAAGTGATTAAAGTCATTATTCAAAGTTGATGACAAAGTATTTATGACTGTGAGGACAACCAGGCAAATGAGTTTTCCACTCCCTGATTTAGAAGCTGTAACACCATCTTCAATTTGACATAAAACCAAGGGAAATAAAAACAACTAGGCACCACCAAGGCACACATCAGCAGCAGCACAAATGGGTGCTTTGGATTTTTACCCTGAGTCACCAAAGTCAGGGCAGAATTTGTGTGAGCTTCAGTGAGAGCTCCATAAATGCTCTGTGAAGAAAGAGCCCATTTCAGCTGCTGACTTCAATGGGAGTTGGATTAGGTCCTGATTTATTCTGGAGCTGTGCAGTGCAGAAAGAGAGGCCACAAATCCAGAGACATCTACAAAAACAAGCAGCTAAATCCAGGACACTTAGAATGGACAGCTCCTGAAAAATTGTGGGAGGGAAAGTGGGAAGAGATTCCTAGTTATGCTGGGAATGTGTTTCAGTGATGACAATCTACATTGGAATAACAGGGGAATTTAAAACAGAGATTTGCTCATATCAAATCAACTTGGTTGATTCATTTCAACATTTCAACAGAAGTACAATAGCTATGCCCAGGCTGTAAAATAGCCTGGGATGACAAATCTGGTGGGTGTGGTGCTTCTGCATACACCTCTGCATGCTACAAAGAGGAATGGATAAGGAAAAAGGGAAAATTTAGATTGGAAATGAGGAAAAATTTCTTTTCTTAAAGAATTATCAAGTGCTGGCCCAGGATGTCTGGGCAGTGGTGGAGTCAAGAGCCCCTGAGGGATTTAAGAAGCACATGTGTGTGGCACTTGGAGACGTGGTTCAGTGGTGGGCTTGGAAGTGCTGGGTTAATGGTTGGACTCAATGACCTTAAAGATATTTTCCAACTTTTAAAATTCTGTGATTCTATGAAATATCCGCACCACATTTCATTACTTTGTCACTACATACAATGGACATCTAATACTGTGGAATTTTTGCTTCCTAAGAGAGATATAACTTAGAGATAAAACTCCAGCTTTTTTTGTACTATTGTGTTCACCACTTTTCATTGACTGAGTTATTCTGATTTCTTTTCTTACCTTACAACTGTTTATTCTGACAAAATTCATAACCTTGGTAACCATATCCTCCTCCCATAAATTAAGGATGAGGTACAGTTCTAGCCTTTTCATATGATCTTTTTTTTTAAATAATGAAAAAATTGTATATATGTGGAAAAGACTGGAACAGCTGAACTTTCTTTGAATTTCTGGCAGCAGACTGCATTCCCCACCATTTGCAGTGCCTAACTTAGGTGCATTCAGACCTCTAGGAAGTTGAGAACAAGGTTACCAGGCTTTTTCTTCCCAAATGCTTCCCTGTTTATTTAAGTGTGTCCAAGTTCCTTTTTGGTTGTTTTGTTTCTGTGAGGTTTCACACACACTATGGAAACTCAAGAAAAAAGCCTTCAAAGAGACCCTGAGAAACACCTGAAGAAAAGATCAGCAAATGGCAGCATTTTAATTAAACAGTAAACAAATCTTGAGGTGGAAAGGAAATGAACTGAGTAGAAGAAATTATTATTTTTAACTCTTTCTTCTTCATCACTGCATATGAAGCTTGTCCCTGACAACAGACGTGCTGTCATAGAATTGGCAGAATCAGGGGATTGTTTGGGTTGGAAGGAACTTTCAATTTCATCTCATTCCAACCCTCTTGCCGTGGACAAGAACACCTTCCACTGTCCCAGGTTGCTCAAAAGCCCCATCCAACCTGGTCTTGGACACTGCTAGGGATTGGACAGCCTCAGCTTCTCTGGAAAACCTGTATATGTAACACTGTGTGTTACTTTTGGCATAAAGATATTTTCCTTATGGGTAAGCATTTGATATTTAGATATAATGTGGGGAGAAGATGAAATGTAACAAAATACTTAGTCTACAAGTAGACCAGAAAATTCCTGCAATACATACTAAGAAGGAGGAATGAGAAATGTAAGAGAAACAGCACAGTATTTATTAATTTCATTATTGTGATAGATGTTCCTGCATACAAGAGGAAAAGAAGCAAACATCTTTTTATCTATTGTTCATTTCAGCCTGTCTGTCTCTGATGAGATTTGGAAGTTATGCTGTTCTATACTGCAGCACTCCTGCAATCTTCCCCCTTGTTAATTCCTCTATATTATCCTGCCACTGCTTCCTTTATGATTCAATAGGGAACTTTAAGCACTGTGACCCACATCCCTGAGGTTAAAATCTTTGAGTTTATCTC
The DNA here is from genome assembly GCA_024362935.1 of Setophaga petechia. NCBI lineage: Eukaryota > Metazoa > Chordata > Aves > Passeriformes > Parulidae > Setophaga > Setophaga petechia. The sequence continues at coordinate 74,301 of JANCRA010000272.1, forward strand.
TGATTGAATGACTCTCATTGGAAAATTACTCACCTGTCCAGCAGTGTCTAGAATGTCCAAGTAGGCTGGTTCATCATCAATTCGGACTTGAGTTTTATAGGCATCCTCTGAAAAACACAGTGCAGTTTGCTTAAGCATATGAGTGTCTCAGAGAATGGAAAATGAAACAGCTTTGTTGGTTTGGAGTAGGCTTTTCATAAGCTCTCCAATTTGGCCTAACATTATTTTATTTCAAAAGTTCCCTTTTGAAATCCTTTCATCACTACAAAGTATTAGCAAAAGAGGGTCTCTTCCATCACACTACCTCAAAATACAAAAATTAAATTTTTGTTTCTTTAAAAGGGAAACGTTTCCCTTTCTTTAAGCACAGTCCCCAGGTGTCACTTAAGCCACAAAGATTCAGAGGAGTTGTGATGGTGCTGTGCAACAGAGTGGTTTTTTACTTACCGCAATGACAAATCAAAGAGATTTTCCAGCAAATAGTTTCATTTTAAAGATTGTCTAAATTATTGGGGTAAAGTCCCTGTGGATGAACAGGGTCCTGGCTCAGAGCTACTATTTAAACTTCTGTATATCTCCAGAAAGGCCGAGCATAAACATAAACTTTTTAAAAATAAAATCTGTAATCTGTCTTTACACTCATCATAGATGCAGGTAGAGGAGGAGAAACTCTTCTTTGTGGACTCTTTTCTTAGTTCATGATTTTGTCAACTAAATTTAGAAGAATAAGAATAAAGAAAGGGTGAACTACTATTTGCACAAGCTATTTTCCTCACATTATAATTTCATCCTCCTCTCAACATTTGTATTTTTTTCCTGAGATTAAAAGGTGCGTAGATACTGGCCTGTGTTTATACTTGAAGTAGTCTTGGAAATTATCTGTGCTCTTTAATTGCATAATCATGCAGAGCAGCCTGAGTGGTTTTTGTGAGTGACACTGGAAGTGCACTGAGGCATGAAGACAAGTGCATTTGTTGAACCTGAGAAATGTCATTAACCACAGTGAGCAGGCTGGGCCTGTCCTAAGAGTCTGTCCTAGCAGATGCCCTCCGGCTCTGCTGAAATAATATTGAGATTATTATATGGGATAATATGGCAGGTGATGGGAATACTTGGGAACTTCCAGTTTCTGTCCTAATATATGTGTTGCACTGTAAAGCGCTTTATAAGAGTGTGGGAAAATCTGCTTTGTGCCAGCAGAGGGAAAAAATGAAAGCATTTGGATACAAGTCTGTATATCCTTAACTCCTCTCCCTCCTGTCCAGCCAGAGGACTGCTGTCTTTTATGACATAATCACACACAGTATTTCCCCCTTAATTTTAGGCCTCAACTCAGCAAATAGGCACATGACTTTCTTTAAACAAATACTTAATCCCATTGATATCAAGATGGCCCAGAGGCTTAATTAATAGTATGATATATTACCTTGCTGAGAAAACCAGAGCACTCCAACCACCATATGTTTTGGTTAATAGATCTTTTTGTAGGGATTGCTGAACAAGAAACTGTGTGGCAAAGTGGGGCTATATAAAAGGCATTGGATTACTTGCAGTTTAAGTAATTTATTATTGTATGACAATATAATCTACCTGCAGTATATTGTCCTTTTCTTTTTTTCCCTTCTTTTCTGTTAACCAAAAATTAAAAACAAAATGCAAAATATTGAAAAATCAAACATGGAATTTCCTTCACACAAATTCTATTGATACTATCAAGTATTATTAATGTACTTCCATGCAGGTGGGTGTCCATTTGCATCATATTACTGCATACATAATTAACAAAAGGCTTCCACAAATTTAGCTCCCATTCTTGGCTCTGCAGCTGGATTCTTTAAAGCTAGCAGTCCTACTTCCCTTTTCACTTAGACCAATATGAATGTTTATAAAGATTTAAAATAGTTAATGTGGAAAAAAGTATTCCTATTTAAATTTTACTTGGATAAAAATGAAACTAGACAAATCCTGTCTTGTTTTAGTTTTTGGGGTTTTTTTTTTCCCAAGGAAAGGATTTACAAGTTAAAAGTTAAAAGTTTACAAGTTATAAATAAAAGACCCACTTGCCTCTAAATATAAGTCACAGCTTTTAGATATCTACCCTGCTGAGCTACTCCAGGTGTACTCTGATATAATGTCACTGCCATCAGTAAAGTTTCAGCTGCTAAAAGCTGGAGCCAGACTATCTTTATAATATTTTTGCTTTGTAGACATAACACTGAATGCATAAAGACGTTTAGTCATTTTCATTTATTTTTGCTTTCCCTAACTACTGACCTTAAAACATTTCACAAAGGAATGTTAGCATCATTGTCCCATTTTCATTCTTGATGTATGCTGCTGTCTTCTGTTGGTGGTAGAGAAGCATGTTTTGATATGCTTTGACCAGGTACATGAATCTAAATAGCTTTCTAGGCAAATGCTTTTCTCATGTAAGATTTTATTTTGCCCCAAGAAATGTAGAGATGAAACAGGAAGGAGATATGAGTTTCCTTTGTAATATTGTCTCTGCCTAAGTGCAAAAAGCACTGATAGTGCAGGCAATAAAGAGAAAAGCCTAAAAATGTCCTCAGTTCAGGTGTGATAAGCAGGGGTATTTTCAACCTGCATGTACATGGAAAATAGGTGGGAGTTTTAACCCCTAATTTTCTTCAGGCACTCATTTAAGAGGAAGTCCTTAAGTGCACACCTACCAAAGAAATCATTTTCTTGAGCCAACATACCCTCATACCAGAGGGCAAATCATAGCACCACTTATGAGCTGCACCTTCTTAATCACCTCCTTAATGCTCAAACACAGCCACTCATGTGAGGGGCACTGCCTTTCCATTTTCCTGTGGATTCACTGATATCCTGGGCATTTCGTTCCTTCCAAGGCAGCAGGCAGAACCAAGATGCATAAATTGAAACCCCTTTCAATTTCATAAATTGAAACCACTTTCAAATTTCCCGTATCTTGTCATAGAGACCAAGAGGAAGAGCTGTACCACTTAGTTCTGCTCTAAAATTAAAACTTTTAAACTGGGATTTTGTCATAGAAGGTAATGTAAATAGAGGTCTAATTCTATTTTCTTTTTATTCAATGGGTAAACATCTTTATTTTATTTAAAATTATGATGCAGAGGCATTAACCTGGAAAGAAACTTCTTCCTAGAAGTCAAGAGTTGGAAAAATCTGTATCTTTTACCCATATTTTTTGGTTCATTGGTAGCTATGAGTTTAAGCAGAAATCCTGGTATTTTTACATGTTTCCCAAAGGATTTCAGAAGGGACTTCTGTGTGGTCCAAGCAGCATGGCACAATTTATGATCATGGTGAGGAATGTTCTGAGACCTCGCTGTAAAGAGCAGGAACAAGCTGCTCACATGTGGACAGAGAACAGAAGTGAAGATGCTCCTCTGAAACTGCATCTAAATGTATTTGAAACAAAATGGGAAAATCTTCATCAGGAGCACCAACAAACTCACACTCCAATATCCTCCCTTTAAAAATTACCTGCATTACAAATGGTGCCTGCTGTATTTACACTGCTTCCAGTGTTTGACAATGCTATGCTTTCTTTTACCTAATTAATTTATAATATGAATATAATTTTCCCTATAAAACCAATTTGGGGGCTGCTAAACCACATGTATTTATGCTTTACACCCTCCAGCTCTAAGGAGTGGTACTTTACAAAAGGCTAAAATCCAGCTGCTGTTTCAGTAAAGCATTAAAAGAACATACAAAATAGGCATGAATGATAATCAGACATCAGGCAATAAACAGACTATAACTATATTGTTCAGATTAAGCTCAGGATTAATCTTTTTTCTGTGAGGTTAATCATAAAGTCTCAGCTTTGGGTTATGGTAGAATTCTGCTGAAGAGTAGGTCATTGCATGAAGAAATCTGTGGATGGAATTTACTGACATTGCTAATTGTATTTCAGACACTGACTGCAAGAATGAACACTTTTTAGTGTACCAAACAGAAGAGAAAACAAAACTCCCACATCCTTGTAATCTGAGCAATGTGTGGATATATGAATTTTACTGTGAAAGAATTTTTTTTTCCTACATAGAGAGTTGATTTTTTAGAATCTTATTTCCTACAACGATTAAAAATAAAAATGAAAATGGATACAAAATTATTCTTAGAGGATTATATCATATGGCTTCAATGAAAACTGACTGTTTAATGTATTTCAGGGTGGAACAAAAATAAAAAGATCCAACTTTTTCTGAATGGTACCTATTTCTTTTTTATTTTAAATTCTTTCCCCTTTTATTGAATATCTAAGTGATTTGGTTTTTTTTAATTTTATTCTCTTTTTCTCATTTTTAACTGTCCTTTTCAGTGTTAGAAAAATAAAGAAAAAAATTGTTTAAGTTTTATGTTTTCTGGTTTTGTGGTTTTTGGGGGGTTTTTGGCATGTGTGTTTGAAATTAATACATGATCATTTTTTCAGATTTCTTTTTTTTATAAGACATAATTCTGGAGACAGAAATACAGTAATTAATGCAAGATTGTGTTATGACCAGTTATCATGGAGAATCTGAACTCATAAAAAATATATATGTATTTTTTTAGTTATGAGCAGGCAACTGATTCATGACAAATAGATTTGAATGGTGTACAATTTTAAGGGGAGTTGCATTGGGCTTTTTGTCTGCATTACAGACATGTTCCAGTCACTGAAATTTAGGTCAGATGCTTCTTTCTTCCATTTGTTAATTCTGTTTCTATGCCTTCTAAATAAAGTCTCTCTTCTCTTTCTTGTACAATACCAATTGCAGTCAAAAATTATCAGATTCACATATATAGGTGAGCCAAAAGACATTTTACTTGACTGAGGAGGTGTCAATCCAGCAGAAGGAATCCAAGCTCAGTCAGCCACACCTGGAATTCTGCCTCTTGCTCTCCCTGTGTGCCAAAGCAACGGCAGGAGACACAGCTCTTGGTGTGCTTAGATTATCTGCCACAAATGCATTTTAATTTAGCAATGCTCCTGAATGTAGGATGCTCATGAGTCTTTGCCTGTATGAGTGCTGTTTCTATTTACAGCAAGGAATTTTTAAATGAAAAGACTGGATGAACAGAGACATAAACCACCGTACCAAATACTACACATAAACTCCTCCTCTTTGAGATAAGAATGTGCATGTCGTAGGAATTACCCATCAAAATACATTGCTATTAAAACCTCCCTCAGCATATAATTATTTTCCTGGACTATGAGTGTTTTACAATTTGGGTGAGCGTTGCTATCAGCATTTTGCAGACAAGGACACCAAGTCACAGAGGTTGCCTTCCTATAAGCTCTGCACACATGATAAGCAATGGGTGGTTTAGAGGAGCAGGACTGACAGATTTGATTGCCTTGTATTTTGTAAATACTCACATAGATAGCAGTATCCTTTAATATAATGCAAATAGGGATATTAGTACTGGGCTATTAACTAGATTGTTTAAATATTCCAGTTCCAGCTCTGTTACATCATTATGTGTGGTGTCCTGTGCAGGGCCAGGAGTGGGACTTGAGCCAACTTGATCCTTGTAGTTCCCTCCCAACTCAGCTTATTCTGTGATTCTATTCTCTGCAATCCATTTCTATATCTGCAATCACACTTTTCTTCCCAGTGATGATGATTTTTTGTTTCTCAGCATTGCCATTTGTCATTTGTTTAGCTTTGCCATGTCTCTGTCAGATCCTTCAGGTTTCACTCAGTTTCATGTTAACAGCACACGTTGCCTGTTACCAGCCTACAAAAGTGATGGTAACAGACAATATTATTCCAGGCTGAAGAATCCTGATGATGGTTTGCAGAAGGGAGAAAAAAAAATACCTCTTCCTTTCTAAATCCACAGCCAGAAACACTTCCTTCAGTAACCAGATGTTCTGAACACCTCAGCTGCTTCTATGAAAGAGATGTAGAAAATAATGCAGCATTTAGTGTGGATATTACTTCTCTGCTAGCCCATAAAAAACCTATAGTGTAGGCCCTGAAAAAATTAAAATAATCTGAGAAAAAATAAAGCATTATTCATGTTAAGTGCTTATCATAAAAGGAATTCATTAATTTATTCATTGTGCACTCAGTTGCATGATAATAAATACTAAAATCTCTACATCCCTGTTTTCATTTTAGCATTTAAATTGCCATAAACATATTTGCAGATAAGATACTGAACCAAAGTTTTGACCACGTACAGAAAATCTTCTGTAATGTTTTCAAATGGCCTTGCTAAATTCAAATGCAACTGCTGTAGATTCTGTCTCTCCCTAGTTTCAATTGAAAACACAATATTTCCTTTACTTAGCCTTTGTTCAGTGTCATAACATGCTTTTAACTAATTGCTGTAGTCTGTTTTAGAGGTTTCTGTTCCTCCAATGGTACATAAATATTATCCCTGAGTTCTAAATGGCGCAGGTTCCCCAGGGGAGCTGAGGCTTCCCCATCCCTGGAAGTCTTCAAGGTCAGGATGGACAGGGATTAGAGAAACCTGGTCCAGTAGAAGGCATCCCTACCCATGGCAAAGCAGATGGAATGAATGATGTTAGGAGTCCCTTCCAATGAAAATTTTTCTATGATTATGCAGTTCGTAAGATAATTCATAATTTCAAGGAGTGAAGATGCAAATAAAACCAATTAAAAACAAAACAAAAAAAAAAAAGTAATGATTCTATTATCTATGTTTGAAAACAAAAGTGCAGAACACCTTGTAGTTGATTTTGTCCTCCTAATGCAGGAACTGCTAACATCTTCAATGGAAAGCAGAAGCACAACTAGATTACATCCAGATTGTCAAACAAACCTCTTCATTTATCCTAGTCAATGAAAAGTGGTGTCTAAATGCTTAGAGGGGCACAGTGCCTAGAACCATAGAATCACAGAACTGTTTGATTTGGGAGGGACCTAAAAGAATCTCATTTTAGCTCCCCTTGTCATGGGAAGGGACACCTTCCACCAGACTAAAGTTGTTCAAAACCCTGCGCAACCTGTCCTTGAATACTTCCAGGGATGTTCACTTCCCTTGGCAACCTGATGAACACCCAGAACCGTTGTAGCAGATTAAAAACTTCAATTTAGGCCCAGTAAGTCTCATGCAGCCTTACTATTCATTATTAGTAGTTTTTAGCATCCACCTTCATCATACTCTTGTCTGGCTCCTTTACCTCAGGCTTTGGCTGCATCTGCTTCCAATAATTCACCTAAAAGCTTCCTCAGCCTAATGGGCATTTCTGTTCAGCTCTCACCTCACCACAGTGCTCCTCTCCTAGTGCCATTATGTATCTGTCTTAAAACAGCTGCTCTCAAATTAACTTTCTCCCTCTTGTTGGGCTGCCTAATGTTTCAGAGCTGTGCTCTGCAGGGCAGGACTGATAACGCTGAGCTGCTGAAGCAGCCTGATTGATTTTCAGTTTTGGCTAAGTACATGCCAGTTTTCTTGGTGACCTGAAATGCACTCAGTGCCTTTTAAGATGGGAAGTGGGTTATCCATTGCACAATCCATCTTCTATTTTTATTATTTTTCCTTTTTTTAGTCTTGCCTATAGATGTGTACAAGAACCTCTTCTTGAATGTCAGTTTGCTGTTTCATTACTGTGGTGCCCTTGCATTCTTTGCTGAAAAGCAGCTTAATCTCACTTAGCCTATGTTAAGTAAAAATAAAAAAGGAAAATACCAAAAACAACAGCATTATCTGCGCTCTAAAATATTTTGTGTGATCAGAAATCTGAGGGAATTGAACTTTGAGCCAGTTAAATTTAGTTTCTCTTCTCCCTTTGGGTTCTCATGATCATGAGGTTTATTAACAAAGCAGTTGGAAAAGGAGGCAATGTCCTGCCCAGCTTTCAAGCACAATTAAAATTAAGAATGATTGTGCTGAACAGTTTTGCATGGGAGTAAATTTCTTCTATATGGAGTAATCAACAAGGATGCAAAGCACAATGTACAACAGAAAATTCAAGGTAACACACCTACTTCCAGACAAAGGAGGTAAAAATATAAACCTTGGTAGCCATAAAGGCAAAGTCCTTGCTATCTTTTCTGGTCTTGCAGGACCTTGCACCCAGTCAGATCTCTGTCATCAGGGCCCAAAGTTTGTGAATTACAGCACTGTATGTAAGCATAACAGTATATGTGACTATCCAGTACAGAGAAAAATATTAGGGCCATTAGCAGATTGAAAATTAAGCACAAAAAACACCAATGCAAATATCTCCTTCTACAGAAACAGTATTTTCATAATACTATACTATATATTAATTTTTTGCTGTTTGCAAAATTTTATTTTCTAGTCACAGATGAGTCTTTTCCCCTCCAAAATAAAATTATTATTAATTAAAGCAAAATGCTTTTTCACAAGGCCACAGAGTGGTTACAAGTTCTGATCAAGATCAAATTTATTTTACAATTTAAATAATCAGGATGGAGTCTAGAAAATAATAATGCACTCCTTTTCCTTCAGTTCCCCAACCACATGAATGGACAAACTCATTCTCTTCTTACATAGTAACACATTATGAAACACAGAATTCTTCTGGGTTTGGTCATCTCCTTTAAGTGATAACTTTCTGCTGGGAAATAGCATGGATTTAAGTAAAAGATAACACAGTTGATGTGAATAATTTGGTCCAGTGAAGCAGCTTTCAGATATGATGCAAATGCTGCTATCAACCAAGCTACCATTTGTGATTTTAACCTGCAAATATGCACATATGTGACCAATTTTGTGTTAATCATTGTATAGGACAAAGTCTGTTGCCTAGAAAAGTTGCTCAAGTCTTCATCAGAACTTGCAGTTTAGTCCTCCAAACAGGCTAAATTTTAATTGCTAAGTGTCCCCCGCCCGAGTGAATAAAGCTGTTTTTCTCAGAGCTAGTTCTTACAGAGAAATTACAATTTCTCTGCAAAAGTTAGCAATTTTTCAGCTTAAGATTAAAGATAACTCAGACAAACCATTGCACTCACTGTTAGGAACTGCTTGCAATGTAGATAATGCTACCAATATTTAATAAAAGCATATCATTACTTCTTCTGCTTCCAGAAAAATTTCATTTCATTCAAAGGCGTGCATGAACAAAGTGAACAAAGTACTCCTGTTTAATCAAAACATGATAATTAACTGGAGTCCAAGTACCCTTATCTTGGGGAACAAGAATAGCAGGTAGCAATTTCCCCACTCTTTCAAGTCCATGCTTGTGCTACTGAGTGGGAGAATCTGAGGGCTACGGATTCACTTCTTGTCATTTCAGGGGAAGTAATTAGCAAGTGGGCTACATCTGCATGGTTATTAGCACGGATGGTGCCTTGGATTTAGTAAGGTGTAGATGGCTGCTGGCTTCCATCAAAGAAAGGTTAATGGAAACATTTGTTGTGCAATGAGGAATTTTGAATTGAGTGTGATAAATCATACGCCTCTAGAAAACCGTGGCATGGGCGCCTCTTTCAATTTCAGAAATCATTTGTGGAATAATTTTGCTAATCACAATATACAGGACACAGGTAAGCAAATTTTCCCTATTCATTGGGCTGCAACTCTCGTTTCAGGTCCTTCTGAGTTCATGACCCTAGTGGTAATTACAGGTAATCAATGGTAATTGCAATCACCAAATGAGGGTTGTGACAGCCATGGCAGAACCACAGGGCTAAGGCCAATGAGTGAGTTTGGTGTTCACCCCAGCTTCAGCCTATAATTCCCAGGACACTGGACATCCTCATCTGCCACAAAACACGACACCCCACCCCACTTTGGCCCCAAGAACCTAGGCTTTCTTTATTGTATTTCATATTTCAAAGAATTTCTCATCTAGCTAACATGCGATGCAGAGGTTAGGGTGAGATAATCATGCTCTATCACTTTGCATATTTACACTACTAATTAGAAACTACAATATGTGTGTGGCTTCACTGGGGATAGCAATTCTGGACAAACACTCCTGGTTTTGATGTCACCATTCAGATGCAGATCTTTCTTGCAGCCAAAATCAGTCAGGACCTAAGGGTTCAGAGCTGAATTCCACAGTTCATATGAGTGGCTCAACCTAATGAAAGTGTGCCACTGAAACTCCACTACAGGAGACCAGAGAAGAACCTAAGGAGGCATTGCCCCAGTTTGCTTTTTTGGGTTAATACTGGGGTATAATTGTAGGCCTGAGAGGAGGACTGAAAACCTGAGCTCTGAGAATATTCTCTTCTGTCAGCAGAAAGATTTAATCTTTTTTTCTGCTTCAAACTTCTAAATTTATCAATCAGAGACCTGGTGGATCAAAAGAAGGAAAGCAAAGACTTCTTGATGGAGTCAAACCAAAAGCACCCATTGAATTGGAGGTCTTCTGCCCTGTACAAAGCTGGTATGAAGAAAAAATTGACTGTTTTGTGTAGAACAGACAAAAAAAATCAATAATTTTCTATTCTAGACTGACTTTCTACACTCTGAATATATTATTATAAAATAATTTTAATAAAAATGTTTCGTTAGTATAATTATTCTTACCATTGTTATTATCATAAAAATATACCACAGAAATGCTTTCATATTGTCACATTTATAAGAAAAGGCTTTTTTCTTCCTCCATCAGTTTTAATCTGACTAATCAGTGCTTAAGAAGAACAACCATCAAGTCACACTTCTATATTATATATTCTTTCTGTATTTAGCAGGTACACAAATAATCTCACGTTTCCAGAAGAAATAGAAGTGTAATATACCATACTTTGATCCTCCACTGACCCTTTTCAGTAAAGAGAAGATGTCCAAGGCAGGAATATACTTCACCTCCAGCACAAAGAAAATTAATGGAGTATGGAAAATAATAAATATGAACCATTAGCAGCTAAGGGATAGTGGTGCTTTTTTGCATGTGAACATGAGGCAAGCATAGATCTCTCATGACAACACAAAGGGTAAAGACTTTTCTGTCCTCTTCCAGCCATAGTAAGCATTAGTTGAGCAGAGATTTTGGATAAATAGAATCATATAATCATAGCATCCCTTGTAGCTGTCTACCAACTGGATTTAATTCTGCCTACCACCACTCACCCCCTGCCAGGTCTTACTTATAATAAACAGAGTCATTTGTTTGTTTTCTTAATTTTTAAAACAATGCAGAAAGGGAAGTCATATCACCAGCCAGATTATCATGTAAGATAATTCTGATTAGATAAATGCTCCAACTGAGAATATATAGAGCCATGAAAGGCCACAAGAGCATTTAACCAGTTTTCCTCATTTGGAGATGTTCAATAGCCCAAGGAATCTCACACCATGGCACAGGTAATTGCCACTGCTGTTTTTGACAACAGGGATCAACTTGTGAAGGAATTTTGGCTCATGGACTGGTGTCTGAGAGTGAATGCATGAGATGCTTGACTGGGTTTTCACACCTCGCCTGTCCCAGAAATAAAACCATTTCTGATCTCTTACATTCCCCCTCACACCATCTTTCCCACATATTTGTTTCTACATGATCCCTTTTGACTATTGAGCTTTGAGAACTATTTTTTCATCAAATTTTTTAACTCAGTAACCTTTGAGGCAGCTATTCCATGTTGGGGTGGCTTAAATTTCTTTATGAATACTACTGAATCAGCTTGAAAAACTGTTCAATGAATGCCAGAGAGCCAGTGAGGCTGGGAAAAGGGCAGAGATGAAGAGTGGGAATTTCTCTTTTTCTTCACAAATGAGTTTTAAGATTTGGCTTATTTCATCTCACAAAAGTACAGACTGTTTCAGAGTCTCCAGCATCTGCTCCTAGCAGGTGATAGCTCATGCATCAATCCTTGCTCATGCTTCAGGGTAAAGAATAGCTCCAGGTATTAATATCTACATGGAGATACTAATATCTTTTTATATTAATATATTAAAATATTAATAGTACTAGATAGAAGGCTCTACACTTGATCTCCACACTATTTCCTCCTCTGAGACTTCACAGTGTGGTGAAGCAGGGGCCCACAGCTGTGGCTGCTGCCTGGCACTGCTGTGCCTGAGGTGAATCTGCCAGCAGAGCTGCTGTGTTCAGTTTTCTATGGGCACGTGAGACACACACCACATGCATTGCCAAGGCTGAAGCACAAGGGAAAATTCTCTTCAAGGTGTTCTGACCAATGTTCCAAACTTTGAGGAGGTGTTTGGCGACTTCAGAGGGGAGATGATGACTGGAGAATCAGCCCCCTGGGGTTCTTACTCTCTAAAACGGCACTGACTGCATTTGCTTCTCTGATATTGCTTGTGTCAGAGTTGTTACTAAAAGAAAATTATTAGATTAAGCAACGTTTCCCTGGTGTTTGAAAATGTTAATCAAAAAAGAACTGTCACATGATGTAAACAGCCTTAAAAATAATTCCAAGAGTCATATGAGTAAGAGAACCTGAATGTTGGACATCAAAATTATGACCAGGAATTCAGGGGTGATTCCCCTTGAGTACAGACAGAAAAATGCAACTTCTTGTTTGATAACTTTTTGTATGAAGTCTGAAAACAATTCAGGACTGAATAGCTGCCTTATCAAGGCAAAGTTCAAAGAAGGAAAGTTTAACATTAGAGCATTAGTTACTCATGTGTTTGAGTAACACAGCATGTTTAGAATAGGACCTGACTTTTCCTTTAACAAGAAAAATACTGAAGTTCTCAACAGAAAGAATCAAATTTCATAATGATCTAAGACTTCATCTAAGACAAACATATCTCATACTGAAATGTTGAGATTATCCCACTATCGTTAATGTGCACTTTAAAGAAAAAATACTGCATTTAAAAAAGAAATATCTCAAAGAGAAATAAGATTATTTTTGGCTTTCAACTCATATTGTTTTCATCAGAGAGAGAAAAATCTAATGTGATTTTCCAGTCTCCCCTCTGTGTACTTTCAAATAATTTGTATTTCCTTTAATAGTGGGATGAAATCTAAACTAACTGAGCTGTTTGGGGACTTTTTCCATTCTTAATTTCTTGATGCTACTCCCTGCTTTTCTATGCATGACGTTTTTTTTCTCTTACTGTGGAAGAACCTACACTGCCAGACACATGACAATATTCTCCTTTCTTTTGCCACCATAGCAAGGATGGTGCACAGCACATCTCACTCCTCATTTTCCTCTATCCAGACACTCTGAGAGGTATCACAGTGATTTGTGAAGGTCCTCGTTCTGTTAGAGCTGTCAGAGAATGCACCACAATTCATATTCAGGTATCTAGATTTAGAAACCTACAGAGTACTTGTCTATATGCAATGTATGTAGCTAAAATCTCCTTACCCTGAAGTGTGGATGCTATCTAGTTGTCCACACTGGAGTCTGGATGTTTGATATGCTCTTGGGAGTGTTTTCTGATATTCATTCACTGGACTAGAAGGGCTCTGGTGATGCAGTGTCACACTTACAGGGGGACAGAGATCAGCCACACAGGACCTCTGGAAGATCTACAGCCTTCTGGCTGGGGATCCTGAAGCAAAGCAGGACTGCAGGGCACAGGATCCTTCACAGAAGTCTTTAGGTTGGAATAGAGCCCTGAGATCACTGAGTCCAGCTGTTAACCCAGCACTGTCAAACTCACAACTCACCCATGTCCCCAGGTGCCACACCTACAGGGATTTTAAATCCTTCTAGGGGTGGAGACTGGTGACTTCACCAGTGCCCTGGCAGCCTTTACCACTGCTTAATACCCTTTCAGGGGGAAAAAAGTATATATTTATCCAATGTAAACCTTCTCTGGAGCAAGTTGAGGCCATTTCCTTTTGTCCTGTCCCTGTTCCCTGGGAGCACAGCCCGACACCCCCGGCTGTCCCCTCCTGGCAGGAGCTGTGCAGAGCCACAAGGGCCCCCCTGAGCCTCCTTTGCTCCAGGCTCAGCCCCCACATCTCTCTTGGGCACTTCTCATCAGACTTGTGCTCCAGACCCTTTCCCATTGCTGTTCCTTTCTCTGGACACGCTCCAGAGGATCTCAAATGGCTCCCACAAGCCATGATAAAGGAAGTGAGCAAGAACTGAATCTCCAGTCCTAAATCTCCCTGATTCTCACATAATTGGAACCGAATACAAGATTCATGTGCAGAATTTATAATTTGGTAGTTTAAATGTGAGCCTTACTCAAACAGAGTATTCATAACCTCCGCTCTTTTTGATATACCTGAGTCTAAATGCCTTGCATCAAAAGTGATTATCAATCTCTTAATAATGTAAATAATACCAACAGACGGCAAAATGAAAAATAAAACCACAAATTTAAGAATATGGTTCAAAGGCATGCACCAGTATTATTGTACATTCTTCATTTCTTGTTTTGAACAATGATGAATATGGAAAATAGAGGCAATATTGCTACATCTACATAATCAGTGTGAATACCCTTGGGAGACAGTCCTTGGAGACAAATTGATCATTTTATATGAATTTTTTATGCCACCTCAGATAAGGCCAATAAATATATGGAGAATGATGAATGAAAGAAAAAAAAAGGAAAAAAAAAGAAAACAAACAATTTTTGGGCTCAAGTCTAGTTATGATGTGCTCAGTCCAATCTAGATATTTATTTTCTATATAAAGAAAGAGAATGAGAATTAATTTAGGGATGGTCTACACATGCATTCACATTTTATATAAGAGCAGAAATGTTCTGGAAACTTTTTGTACCCTAAATATAAATGTGAATAGAACTTTTCTGACAATATGCCTCTCCCCAGATCTAGCAGATGTGTCCCACCTTTGTCCTCTTTAATTTTCAATGTGTTTGTATTTCCTTTGCTTTATACTTTTTAATTATTGTACCTTCAAAACCAATACAATCTTCATATCACAGACATTTTTTGGTGCTCATTATATAAACCTAGAATATTTCCAGCTCCATTTTACATTTTTTTGTCTGAAATTCACCCCCACGCCTTCATCATCTTATTAAAGATGAGTAAATGCATTTTATTTGATGCATTGGTGAATGCAGCACTTCGTTAGGGAACCTCATGGAAATTCATGTGCTTAATGCTAGAGTGCTTTCCATCCCACACCCATTTCAATTAGAGTTTGACACTGACACAGCCTTAATGCCCTCAACTGCTCATTTGACACAATCTCATGCAGTGATATCTCACCAAAACAGGAAGCTGCTCTCGCATCTCGTTTGCATTATGTATTCATTTTAAGATTAGTCACATGGTTAATGAGCATCTTGGAGCCTGTCCAGTTTGCTGCTTTATGTCGTGTTTCCTTTCCTGACACTCCACTTGCATTAACTCTCTGTGATGCTGCCAAAGACGGTGCAGACTGTAAATTGCTCTTAGCCATTTCTCCCAGAAAATTATCACATCCTCTGCCACTTGGAATTTATGCCCATTGTTGACTACAATTAAATATTAAATGCATGCTAAAATAATTTAATTTTCACAAAGTGCTAAGCTCTGCTTTTTTTCTTACATACAGTCTAATACTAATTTTACCCTTCCTCTCCCTCTTTACTTACAAAAGTAATTGCTTCTGTCTCAAAATTTTGAACTGCAATGCTTGTAGCAAACTTAAAATATGGCCATTATACACATTTGATCTTGAAGTGGCATTAAACTCAAAGTGGCAGCATTAAAATTAGCAATTCAGGGTAGCATTTAACTTTTTAATCAATGTTTACTCTATATTTTAAATTAATACTGACACTTGTAGTTCTGTATTTATGTGTATGCACACAACACCCGTTAAATTCTTCAAAAGTCTACATAAATCATAAATATAGAGAGAAAAGACATGTAAATAATTCTAAACCTCTTTGTATAGCCCTTTCAAGATCAAAATTGACACATTTGAAGTATATGTATGTATAACAAACTATTTCACAGGAATCCACGGAAATTAAAACCAGCTGAAATTATTATTCTACTTCCATGTCAATGCTTAAAATGGTCAATGAAAAGTTTAAAATTATAAAGTGATTATCAATATTTTGGTAGCCCCAGGGTCATCAACAACTTGCCCTTAAAACTGAAAGTGATAGACTTGTGGGATTTCAGGGACAATGATGCTGTTTAGAATGGCCCCTCTATTTCACTACCATCTATTTGTTTTAGGAGAATTAATTAGTAAAAGTCCCATCAAGTGAAAGGAGGGACAGCATCAATTCTGTCAGCACTACCTCTCTAAATCTTGTCTAAATTTGCACAGTTAAGCATCATGGTCACGGCCACCACAATGTCATATCATAGAAAACAAAAAGAACATAATAGGTAGTGCAAGAACATCAGAAAAAAATTAGATGGGTATTTATTAGAGTGTTTTGTACATGTGAAGAAAATGAGACAATCCACCTTATCTCAATGCTCAGCTGAAGAGCTGGTCTCAACACTTCGGTTAACTCTGGAAATCTGTGGATTATCATTTAAACATACTATAGAAATTTTTTTCTGGATAGGATCACCCATTCAGTGACTTCCACATGAATCTCTCTTCCTTAAAAATGACCAGAAAAATAAAACTGCAGGTACACAGAACTATTTATTTCTGAAGAAGTATCCCAAAAAAGTGTGAGACCAGGTGCCCATTAAAGTTCAGGACAGCACATAGCTTCCATAAGAAAAACCATAAAAACTTCTGAGGAATGGAAAGAGCCTGGAATTTATGGTACAATAGAAAGGCAATAAATTGATATCCAGAGAGATCAGGGATCTCAGAGAGAGAAGAATAATTGTATTTAATTTTTTGCTTTGTCACTCAGCCAGCTTGAATATAGATTTCATATGTGGCCTGTTTTGTAATTTCTGCATCATCTGCTGCTGGGTTAGTGAGAAACAAAACTCTGTCTGGAGACATCACTGCTTTGATCTGAGATGGTAACTTCCCCATGACACAATGAATCTGTGACTATCTCCTCATGGCCTTAGAGGAATAACTTTTTCCCCTGAAATCAGCATAGTCTAGGTCCTGAAGTGCTCCTTTTGGATCCCCTTGTTTACTTTGGCCTGATGGTCTAAATAGTAAAAATATCCTTCCAGTGGATGTGTAACTAAACATGAGATTAACTCTGTGAGGTGAGAGCAGCAGCTTAAAAGAAGCAAAAACAATCTCAACAGTATAAACTTTTTCAGTGAGCTGTCGTTTGAAAATTGTGAGTTTGTTATTACAGATGCAACAGCAAGTGATTCCTTCTACTTGTTTTTTTGGTTTTAGGTACAATTTTAAGGGGTCATACATAAATTTACCTAAGAAAAACCATAAATACTTAGCCAAAGATCATTCTCTTCTGTTTAGTATGTGTTTTAGAACCCAGATAGTAATAAGACTTTTTCAGGATGTCCTTATCATGTTCTGAGAAAGAGAAGTGCTGAAGAGAAAAAATTGTACTTCCAGTTCTGTGTCTAGCCAGCTGGGTGAGATGGAATTCAATAATTCCCTGTTCACTTTTAGCCTCTCTCCTCCTCTTTAATGTTGGTTTTGCTGAGTAGAAACACTTTCTTAGTCAAGGAGACCTTCATCCTGATCAAGTCCTCAAGGCATTCCTGCAGTATGTACTTTGAATGCACCATAAGATTTCCTTCTCTTCACGATTATCTATTATTCATATTGTGGTGGTGTCTAGAGACCAATAAATTAAGATTATGATGAGATACAATATAGGAATAAATACTGATGGCAGGTGAATAGCTAATAATAAAGATGGATGTATGTACATAAGTTAGTGATGTCGATAACTAATAATGTTCCTCTTTTCCAATTAGATTTAATGATTTCTTTTTTTTTTTCCTAAGAAGAGCAAATGAATTTGTAGCAATTCCACAGTAGTTTTGCCTTTTTTAGAGATTACACATTCCATTGGTGTTTCACAATTTTTTTAAGCAGCTATAAAATTACTAGTGACATGAAGAGTTTACATAATTTTTCATTATTCAAGTAACAACCATTTACCAAGAGTTAAAATCAAGGAAAAATGGAATACTATAGAAATAAAAAAGAAAAATTAAAACTGTCATTGTCTGCTCTGTAGAGCGATACAATAATTTTATAGAAGTTAAAGATGAGTTTTAAGTACTTGAAAATTCAAAGAAAACAAAAAAAATTTTGTCTGAGAGGAACTGATTTCTCTTTTTTCCCCCAAAGAAGTCTTTGGAAATGCAGATGGTTTTATTGCTTTCCCCACTTATTGGACCCAGATTCTGCCATCGTTTCCTTGTTATAATTAAATATTGCACATGGTTAGTGTGTATAAATTTAAGTATAAGTAAAACTAAGTAATAAAGGCACTCTTAAATGAATAAACATGCAGTTCTGACAGTCACTCAGCATTTAAAGTTTATTTCAGACAAAAATGTGTATTGTCATTAAGTGTAAAATAGATATGTGTGAATATCTACATTCACAAGTTTGTAAAGTAGGTAAACCCAACAAAGTTAGGAGAGTGTGTAATCCCAGAGCACAACTCTGTTTGACTGGTAGTCATTTGATGTTCCTAGAGCAGGTCAGCTGAGACTTTAATACAGGAAATAGCGCTAAAATAACAGAACTTAAAAAAGCAGACAAACATATCCCACTCCTAACTGGATTTTTCATATCCTTTAGTGATTTTCTTTCATATTCTGTAGTTATAAATGCACAATATTGATAGTTACTGTGCATGAATGGCAGAACTCTTCTTTTGAAAGAGATTTTGAATAAAGAGCATTAGGAAAAAATATCTATGATAAGGCCATGACACAACTCAATTGTCATCACAAAATTAAGGTGTAATCTCTTAAAGTTTGAAAATCTTGCTTCTATCTAAGGGCCTTTTAGAAGCAGCTTCTCATTATCTCTGTAGCATTCACATTTTCTGAAAAAATCTCTTTGTCCAGGATTTTTCTCCTGGGAAGATGAGAAGCTTCAGAGTAAAGGAAAACAATGTTTACCTCATTTGCTTCTCCTGTGTTGTGCTCACATGTGGAATGTGTTTGGAGATTGTTTACTTACAAGTGATTGTTTTATTGGATTCTGGTGTGAGTTATTTTGAGTCTTTGGCCAATCAGGGCCAAGCTGTGTCATGACTCTGGAAAGAATCATGAGTTTTTAGCATTCAGTATGTTTGCTGTATTCTTAAGTATAGTATAGTATTCTTTAGTATAATATGTTATTATGAAGTAATAAATTAACCTTCTGAGAATAGAGAGCCAAATTCATCATTCCTGCCTTCATCAAGACATTCCTAGCACATACAAGATCTCCCAGTCTCACACAGGCAGAGAAACTGAAAGGGATGAAGGGGAGAAAAGCCTATACTCACCTATAGTTGGGTCATGGTAGTCAGGGAATCGATGGCTAATGAACTGCATTGTCATTGCTGCAGAGGAAAGAGAGGGAAGAAAAAATAATTATATCACCACCATTGAATAGAAACAGCCAGAATAGCACATGGATAAGTCACTCATGCAAGTATCAACTTATATTGTGAGTGCAATTTTGTTCTATGTCTACTTCTGCAACAATGCACTGGCACTCCATTGATAACTGAGAGGTGATAAATGAAGAAAAATATGAATTAAACCTCTTTAATTGTCTTAATTTCCAAACTTCTTTGTACCGCTCCTGTGTACAAAGTTTTTAACACTTGGTAAATACTGTTAATCTGATATTGCATTCAGATTAAAATTGCTGTAACAAAAACATAAAACATGATTTACAAGACTGATTTATAAAGGTTTTCACAGTGCTACAAAATGCCACTTTACTGGAGTGCCTAATTTGATTTCTGATGTATTTAGCAATACCTAATTCATTAAACTTGATGCAAGAGGTGAAGTCTTCTCTTAACCACCCAGAGAACCTTTCTTCTGAAGAGACTGTTTCATGACTGAATATTAACTGCTTTTAGGAAAGTTACATGAGACTTAAGGAAAACTGCATTTTGCCATTTGGAATAAGTGGCAAGTTATGAAATTGGAAAGTGAAATAGGTGGAAAGTTATGAATTGGAAGCAAAATTCCAATTTATGTAAACACATAAACTTTCATGTCCTGTCCAACATAACATCTAAAGTTCATTGGCCTTGAAAAACCATGAAAGTAACTTAGCTCTTCAGTGACTACAATAACATCATCAGCAATTAGATGAACTTGGGAATTTACATTTTCTGTGTTGTTTTTTCCTCATAAATTTGAATTTTTAATAATTTGAATCTCCCAAACAATGACAGTTAGAAGTAAAAATCTTTTAAAAGTTAAATATGTGATTTGTAATTAAATAGAAGGGGGAAAAAGGCTCAAAGAGAATTTTAAAAATACTGTTCGATTTTTAAACTATTTTCTTTCTATTTTTTTCTGGCATCAAAATTCATCTACAGCTACTATATAGATAGTTGTTTAAAAAGGTAGCCTACCTGAAACATAACTATCAGTCACAAAACAAGAAATCCAACATGAGATTTTGCCTCATGTCTTGAACATCTCAGCTGCTTTCAACAACATGCCCAACAGAGGTTACGAGCAAGATGAGAGACATTTTAAAAATCTGCATATAAATACATCGACTTTTCAAACAGCATTGTTTTAGTTTCATGCTTGTCCTTCTCGTATTTTTAAGAAACAGAGGCTAGGGAGATAGTTTTATAAAATGATAAAGAGAAGAAATATTAAACATTTATTAGCATGTTAATAAATTATTGCATCTTTAGTGTAGACAAATATAAATGCTAAGAAGCAGCATTATAAATTCATAGATACCCAGAGAGGGTAACTGCATAAGAAAAAGCTCATTCAGTCCATATATATTATAGAGCAATAAATCTATGTACAGTCACACTCATGTCTTCTGCATTATATGTTTTCAGATGCATTTCTTTTAAGCACTATACACATTTGACACTTTTATTTCCAGGAGAGACACCTGTTTTGTTTTTTATTAATTGTGACAGTTTTAGCCACCTCTGTTCTGATTGCTGTTAGTGGTTCATGAAGAACAAATTCGCGTCTGATGTGATCTACCTACTTTGCTCTTAGGAGCTGAGGCAGCTAGCAGAGATGCTGCTCATATGGTTTATGCCTACACATTTCCAGCTTTCTGAGGCCCTATACCACAAATTAATTCAATTTGCTTCACTACCTGCTACTTTTTCTTGCCAAGCTTTTTTTTTTTTTTTTTCCTTCAAAAAAACACCCCAAACTATTCTGCATCTGATCTCATTTTGTTTCCTTCTGGAGCTATGCCTGCGTCACAAAATCTGTAGTTATATTTGAAACAAAAATTCTCAGAGGACAGGCAGAACTCATGGTAAATGTTTTTCCTCTCGCCTGAGACAGCCACGAGTCAATACATCATTTATATCCTCATCAAATTCTCAGGATTCAAGGAGACTGAAATAATCATGACTGAAAGAATCATGTTGTATTAAATATCAAATTTTCTATTGTGGCATGCAAAAGTGGAAGTGTTCCAAAGAATGTGGATGTGAAGACATAGTTTAGTGGAGGCCTTTGCAGTGCTGGGTTGATGGCTGGACTTGAGGAGCTCAGAGATCTCCTTCAATCTGAATGGTTCCATGTTTCTATGATTGTATATAAAATTAGTTTGGAGAGGTACAGAATTTGAGAAAAGTGTCAAGAGAGACATTCAGAGTAATGAAGTGAGAATGCCTTATATTAATTGCCTTCAGAAAATGATGAATAAAAGTTCCCTTCTTTAAACATTTTGTCCCACAGTCTCTTCCCTGACAGATCTTTGTCACAGGCTCCTCCTAATCACCAGGGGAAGGAACTTTGGCATCTTTAGTCTTTGTCACTTCTCACCTGGGCATTTAGCACACTCTCACAGGAAGAGGGTACAGAAGGAATTGAGGTACACTGATCTTTTTAATCACTGAATTACAATGCAAGGTAAGGAAGTTGGTGTACAGGTAGTGGGAATTGCAACCCATCTTCCTCTGTGTGCTCCTTAAGAGAAGAATTTGCATTTTCTGCTCTATCCAACATCAGAAAGTATTTTCACAGCAGGCATAGCAGGTCACTTCATCTAAGGGAAAGCAATAACTGATTTGTGGCTACAAAAATTAAGTTCATTTTGTCAAGAGAGAACAAAGGACAAAGTCTCCAAACATTTGATGTACAACAGCTTTGTCCAGTTCTACCACGCATCCCACAGATCTGGCTGCTGGATGTATTGAAATTAGCTCTGAATGATTGCTGAAGGTTGGTGGATTGCTTCCCAAAGGAAAAGGACCTTCAATCACCACTGGCATAAAACCAAGAAGCTCAGCTGGAGCCTCGGGAATCAGACCTGCCCTATCTGGGCTTCCCAGCAGGACACCCGCCTCAGCTGGAATATGCTTCTTCATTGCTACTAACATCAGCTCCAAAGTCATTTTCCAGAGTGAATTAATTTTGAAAACTAACAGAAAAATGGTATTGGTATTTCATGCTGTGTGTTGAAAATATTCTCCTTGGTCCCATGGTTTTCCTCATCCATTACCTTCTTTTTCCCCCATATAAATTAACACTCACGGCTAACAAATCCAAGCTGTCACTGAATATCTTGTGAACTTTCACTTTTGGAAATCCAAATTATACTACACCAAATTTTTGCAGCTCTATTAATTAGGGACCCTTGATTCTGATTTATGCCACAAACAAAGCGCAAAATGTGGCTTTAAAGCAGAATTTGAAAATAGAGTAAATGCCTAGGACTGATTCTTGAATAAATACATATACATGTAAAAACAATATTGGTTAAGAAATGGTTAAGAAACCAAATCAAACCAAGCAAAGCCCTTTTAATCCATAGCAGATATTGTGAAACATTTTGAATTGCAAGTTGTCTGAAAATTTTTAATGAATATTTTATGACACTGTGAAGATCATTTCATTTAAATGGGACATGTACATCACACAGAAGCTGTGATAAGTAAAAGGATCATTGTTTCAGATGAATAGCATCTTCTTTATATCCATCTGTGGCTAAGCAAATGCAGGTTGCCCCAGCTGAGTAAATGTAAACCTGACATGCATGAGTAACTATGCAACTTTAAAGTTTTCCTGTCTTTTTAAAACAAGAAAGGGGCTCAGATCCTTCAGATCAAATCCTTTAGATTTTTTTTTTTTCAAACATGCTCATACAATGTTCATTAATTATCTAAAGGCTGTACATTACACCTGTGCTGGCATAGAAATATATATGTTTTCTTTGAATAATAAACTTAGTCCTGCCTCCTACTTTCAATATAATTTTAAATCCCTCTTAAAATTATTTAATTTTCCACTGAATAGAAAATGCCATGCTTAGAAAAAGGCTGAGGTCACATATTTACTCTGAAGCATCTTTTTGAACAGTACAGCAAAAATAAAATTCATCTAAAGAAAGAGTTAATCTTTAAAATATATATGTGTGAGTGGGCTCACAAGCCAATAGGAAAAATGTTTTGATACTCCTACAGCTGTGAAAGCAGATAGAATAGAATCCCACTCTTCTCCTAATTTTTTCTAAATTTTATTTATACCAAAAACTTTGAAAGCAGTCCTACACTTGTTTTTCAAGGTTGGGGAGTACGTTGCAAGCTTACACAATATTTGTTATGCTAATAGTATCCCTGATGTGAATATTTCATTCTTCCTGTCCCTTTTTATTCACCCCAGAGCTTCCACATATTGACATTCTCCTGGGTGATGGTGTGATTGTATAATAAATCTGTTTCCAACAGAATCTTTACCCTCATCACAAATCTTACATTTTAAGCACTCTAACAAAATTACCACAGTAGTTGCATCTCAGAGACCAGTGATTCCACAGGGTAGAATTCACATAATTTTAATTTAGAGTCCACCCTTCCAGTGGATCCTTAACCCATGTTTTCTATAAACACTGAGGTTTCAATGATACCAGTGTAAAAATAAATAATAATAAAATATAATAATAATAAATAATAAAAGATAAAATATGGTAAAGTGAGTGGATTTGAGAATTATTTCAAGATGTTCATGAAAAAAGAAGAGAGTACATAGGTATCATTAAAATAAATGAGATGTCAAAGAAACTACAGAGTCTGAAAACAAAGAGTGCACCATGATAAGAGACATTGTCATGGAAAAAGAATAAATAAATATGCTTTATTTAAAAATATAACATGCAACCTTGCCCCTGTCTATATGGAACATTAAAAACTTTCTAAAACATGGTAAGGGCAACTTGGACATACCTTATTTTATTATTTCATAAAGAATTTGATTATTAATAAATATATACAAATTATATTTTACAAAAATTAGACTATTTCATTAACTAGGCAAGAACTATATTGCTACTGTTTTATTTCTGCAATACTAAAGAGTTTGAACAGTTCTGATCTGTCTGGTGCTTTCATACCCACAAGACCTTAGAACTCATCTTTTAAAACTTATTGCCTTTTCAAAAGTTCATGCCTTAAGACTGTAATGTTTGCTTCTATTTTGTTAGCTTGGAAAAATTAAAAACATCCCTATAACTAACTATGAATTTTTAGATTAG
The DNA here is from genome assembly GCA_024362935.1 of Setophaga petechia. Lineage (NCBI taxonomy): Eukaryota > Metazoa > Chordata > Aves > Passeriformes > Parulidae > Setophaga > Setophaga petechia. The sequence continues at coordinate 98,717 of JANCRA010000272.1, forward strand.
CATGTTTGATAAACCATCATTTGCAATTATTCCTCTACCCACTGAATTTTAACCAACAGACACCAACCAAGTGAGGTTCAACAAGGACAAATTCCGGATTCTGCACCTGGGCTGGGGCAACCCTGGGTGTGCAGACAGATGGGGGGATGAGATCCTGGAAAGCAGTGCCATGGAAAGGGACCTGGGGGTCCTGGTCAGTGGCAAGTGGAACCTGAGTCAGCAGTGCCCTGGCAGCCAGGAGGGACATCCCTGTCCTGGGGACATCAGGGCCAGCATCCCCAGCAGGGCAAGGGAGGGGATTGTCCCACCCTGCTCTGGGCTGGAGCTGCCTCACCCTGAGCACTGTGAGCAGTTTTGGGTGCCTTTCTCAATATAAAAAAGGTCTTTAGACTTTAGAGAGCCTCCAAAGGAGGGCAACGAAGATGAGGAAGAGCCTTGTGAGGAGGGGCTGAGGGCACTGGGTCTGTCCAGCTGGAGAAGAGGAGGCTGAGGGGAGACCCCAGGGCAGCCCCAGCTCCCTGTGAGGGAAGAGGAGGGGCAGGATCTGATCCCTGCCCTGTGACAGGGACAGGACCCCAGGGAATGGCCTGAAGCTGTGTCAGGGGAGGTTTAGGTTGGGTATCAGGAAAGGTTCTTCCCCTAGAGGGTGTTTGGGCACTGGAAAAGCTCCCAGGGAATGGGCACAGCACCAGTCCCAACAAAGCTTGGACAATGCTCTCAGGGACTCAAGGTGGGATTGTTGGGGATGGTGCCATGCAGGACCAGGAGTTGGAACTCAGAGATCCTTGTGGGTCCCTTCCAACTCAGAACATATTTTCATTCTGTTATTCTGTGAATAGTAGGAGGTGAAGACAGGATTGGTTGGTTTTTTTTCAATAATCCAATGAGCTCTATGAATGGCATTAATACTCACAGTAACAGAGATGCCGGAGACACCAATATTTATGAAGTACACTAGGAGGAGAAAAAAAATTTCAATATTCTCTAAATGCAACCTGAGAGATTTCATCTGGGTTCAGTTCCTGCAAGTTTAATGACTCAAGGTCAGAAAGATTGAGAAAAGCAAAAAGTATTAAACAAAAATTTTGCTGTGAAACAAATGAGAAATATTAGCTATGAATAATTTAGGCTATGAACCAGGAAATATGTTTAGGGATCATATGAGGGATCTTCTGGAACAAGATTCAAAGACAGAAAATGGAAAAAAAACCTTTTTGATTTTAAAGAGTTTTTTAAGTGAAAGGGTTGAATCAGTGAAATATTACATTCTTTTGGAGATTTTTTCTTCCCTCTATTTTCAGTTTCAGGTAGGGAAAATGTTAATTTAATGTATAGCATTTTAATAAGGATGACATCTAGAATCAGATACACAACTAATATCAGTTCTGGAAAGGAAGGTTTGGTTTCCTAAAATATTACATGCTTTAGTTTTCAAAAACTTTATAAATCCTTTTGCTTTCCAGGAAGAAATTTTCATCTGGAAAGTATTGTTTTCTAAAACACAAGGATAATTTAAATGGCCCTAGATTTATGATCTTCTTGGGGTGGAAGGGTTACCAGAAGAACCTGAAGGAGTTTCATATACAATTAATGAATTCACAGCCAGCCCATCTGCAGCCTTTATGGCTTTGAACAAAATATTTTGCTTTTCTGAGTTTGTTTTCCTACAATTTCCTAAGAACATTTTTTTCTATTGGCTGGGTGACAGTTTCTCAGAGGACTATGTGATTGGAGTATGTAAGATATCTCTTTTGGGTTTTTTTTGTATTTATTTTATCTACACATGCGGCATATATATTACAGTATGTTTTAGAATAAATAACTGATAGGTTTAGTCACCTGAACAAAACAAAGGGAGTGGTGTGGTCTGAGGAGCTTTTAGTTGGGTCAGAAAGATATGTGAGAAGAAGAGTGTTGTCTAACGCATGATATTTTTTATTGTACTTCATGAAATTCAAAGAGTAAAGAGCAGGTATCTAGAGATACAGAGCAAATTTTCTAGCAATCAGGTAATTTTGTACGTTGATTATAGTTATTTGTATGATTGCCCCATGACACAGTAAATGGTAAAGTGTACATCTAGATCAAAAAACTTTGATTTTTTTAAAAACTGGTTGCAGTAAACTCAAATATCTCACCCCACAAAAATGTACTTTTATCTTCATAGTGCCAGAGGATGTGAAGATTTCTAAGCACAAGTTTTAATGTCTTTTACTCTGTTCACCCCAAACACCCAGACTAGATGCACTGACAGGAGATCAGTCTCCAGACACGTCTGTGGTGGCCCAATACAGCCATTTTTATATTGCCATACCCTTTAAGGAATTGGCCAAAAGCTTTACCACTTGTTTCAGTGAATGCTGCAAGATCTGTGAGCTGCAATTATTAATCTTTTAGGTGTTACAATGTATTATTTATTGAGCATTAGCTCTGAAATGAAGGGAAGTGGAATTTTATTTCTGTGTTAAGCACATTCCAGTGTACTAGAAAAATACAGAAGCTTTTTGTAACACAATCTCCTGCATAGGCTGGGATGCTGCTATAGAAATGAATTTTTTGGGTTTTTTTGCTAAATTGGTGGGCGTTTTTTCGCCTATGGAAGCAAAAGTGCACTGAAAAGAATATCAGACAGCAGAAAGGAATAGTCTTAAAATCAAAAGTCTTTTAAATCTAATTTGTATTATTAGAATGAAAATTAAACACACAAAACCCCATGCAAATTTTAAATAGAAAATCAAGTTACTATGGCAGCTGGAGCAGGAACAGGGAACTTATCCACTGTAACTCTTACCACTGTAAAGTAAGAGCAGACTGAAATCAAAATATGTTGAGGTGGAGCTGGTGGTAACAGAGAAAGGCAGATGCCTTCTTTGGAAAATAGTCTGGTTTTAATTACTCCTCTTGCATCAGAATGAAACAAAGGGTTCAATCCAGCAACCTATATGTTGAGACAATGAGTAAAAATAAATAACTGGGAAGAAGCTGAGTGGAAAAAAGGTAGAAAAGCATCTTTTGGTTTTGATGATCCTGAATGAATAGATAAAAAATGACTACCCAGAGAGCAGTTCTCACCCTGGTCTTTTCTATAATCATTAGATGTAGAGATATGAATTCTCATTATTTTCCTTTAAAGTGTCATTAGTAGAAAAATGATAAATGCTAGGCAGTGGTTACAGTTTTCCAGCATGGACTGAAGGATGAACAGAGAAAATGTGCAAAAATTTCATCCTAGACATGAGAAACTTGTAGGAAAACACCATTCAGGAAACTTGCTCTCATGTCAGAAAAGTTTCATGTTTTCTGAATCAGCACAGTCTAGTGAAAAAACGGCTGTACTGAGGACTTATAACTCCCATTAATATCTACATCCAGACTCAATTCCAGGTCAGAAGGTAGAACACACTGCGTTGTAAAATTTGTGTTAAAAAATTCCATTTAGTGGTTAAGGAAACAAGGAAGTAGATGAAAGCTGCATTTATTGCCCTCATAAGAGACATCATCATAACGTGATACAAATTAATGATAATGATAAGGTAGATTGCTACCACTTACAAACCATTTCCTCCGCAGTGTATCCCTGATCCCTTCCCAGAAATTCCCCCACAAAAATACTGAACATTCCCTACCCTGCTTAGCCTATGTGGCTTGACAAGGTGCCTTAATAAACAGAAATTACTGCTGGTAAATGCTACCATTAGTGCATTTTCCCACCGTGTTTCTTCCATCAAGCTAAAATCAGAGAGAAAACTTAATGTGTCTTCTACTGTTCTTCAGTTAGCAAATCCAATGGCAACTTAAGCCTTCCATTAGTGAGCAATCCAAAACATAATGACATAAATAGGTTTTAAAGCAGGCTCTGGGAAAATGTGATTTTTAAAGCAGAATACATTAAATAAAGCTAGAAAGACTCAATTTTCACATATTATTTCGGAGAAGAATAGAACTGATCTTGAACCATTGCAGAGAGACACATTTCAATTAAAGTCAATGGTTAGTGCTCATTTTTACAAAGGGAATACAGCAAACAAGAGAAATATAGGGTCGTTCTTCATACAAGGGGACTCTGGCTTGCTGCTACCAGCCTCAAGTATCATAACTTCACTGAGAAAAACACTTTCAAAAAAGGATAAAGTCATTTCATTCCATGAAAAAAAAAAAACCTCTCAGCAGCCACATCTATTTCTCTCCCATTCTTTTTTTACCTGCTAACACGTTTCCCTGTAATGATAACTTGAGATGCCCAGGCTTGCTTTGCTCCTGTTTCAGGTAGTGGCAAATTGAGGTTGTTTGCAGCTTTGCTAACATAAACTAGTGGTTAGCTCCTGAGGTACCTTCCACGTGAAATTACACACCATGCATCAAGCAGTGAGGAATTGGCAGTGACAGCAGCTGTATTTTCCTGTGAGTGGGAGAGAGTAGCTGCTGTTCTGTAACCTGGTACCAACTTTTCTGAGCATCAAACCTATGGTTTGGAAAATTGATGACATGTCAAAGAGGAGGACACAAGTCTTCCATTCAAATCCTCTCAGAAATCTTATCCAGGGTTAAAGTGGAGATGAGGTTTTTATTCATTCTTTTCTTTCCAATGCTGGGTTTTCTCAATGTATCAGTTATAGGGAATTAAGGATAAGATCCAGATTCACAGATACAGTTGGCAGCTAATTCCCTTTGACTAAAAAGTCTTTAGGTATTTATCTGCCCATGGTGAACTGAACTATAACTTTTGTGCCTCTCTCAAACACTCAGATATCTTTTTGAAAGTTTATAGAACCAGGGAATTCTTTAGGTTGGAAAGGACTTCCAAGCCCAACCATCTGCCCAGCACTGCCCAGGCCACCACCAGCCTTTGTCCCTGAGTGCCACATCCTCGTGGCTTTTAGATCCTCCAGGGATGAGGACCCCAACACTGCCTTGGGCAGCCTGTTTGTAAAGCCTGCAAATGCTTCACAAACCTTTTAGTAAATAAATCTTTTCTTAATATTCAATCTAAGCCTTCTCTGGCTCAAGTTCTGTCCATTTCTTCTTATTAAATTCAGAGAAGATATTGACCTCAACCTGGTTCCAACCTCCTCTCAAGGCAGTTGAAGAGAGTGATGAGTGTTGTTGATGATTAAAATTATGATCTTGTTTCTTGCTGCTGATATAACTTCCATTGAAATTAAAATACTGTGAGGAAATTGTTTTATAATGAATTTTGAGACAGGAAACTGTACCAAATAAAGGAAAATTTACTTTGGTTTGGATTGACAGCATCAACATTTTAAAAGTGTGAACACTACTGTTATATATTTTATAATAAATTACATATATTTGCCCTTCTACTATAAATTAACATGAATTATAGATAATTATTTATCACTTTCATAATTATTTTTCCATTTTTGTTTATTAATGTAGCTTAATATCCTGGCTTTCCTTTTCAATAAAAATGTAAGCAAAATCTAAAACATTTTATTTTTATCAGAAATTTTCTCATCCTTTCTTTCAATATCTGACACATGTTTTTCCTTTAATAATCATGGTGGTCAAATAATATTTAAAGGAAGTAGACTAACAAAGAAGGAAGCATTTCTGAAGATACGTCTTAAGTCAGAAAACTGACTCCAGAATATTATTAAAATCCCAACAAGTATTTCAATTCCTCAAAAACATTTGATTCTTCCCAGAATGTTGTCCTCTTTAATTTATTTTCTACACATATATTTCAATTTATATTTCTCTTAGTGGAGTTATTTTTCTCAGTAGAGCTAAACCTGCGTTATATGAGTGGAGAAGTGTTCCTCACTGCTGAGATGACTTTGCACTCAACATATTTTACTTGTCATATCTCAGATGTTTTCTCTCTTAGCTAATTAGGCAACACTTCACAACAAAGTCAAACCTGCCACATTAACTCTTGCACCAACACAAGTTCTTAATGTCTTTGCTACTCTACTGAAAATGTTTCTGTAAGATCAGGGAAAGGTGAAGCTTGCTTCTCAGTTTATTCTCCCTGCATCCACACATGAGCACATCCAAATCTAAAAGCCTGGTAATTATGAACTGTAACCCAAAAAATGAATCAAACTATTGAGAAAACCTGGAATGGAGGAAAATGAGATGTTCAAGATGGAGAAGTTCGATGTTGTAACTTAGAATATGGTTATGGCGGGAAAATAAAAATCACAAAGAAAGCAATACTCAGAGAGTCAGAGAAAAAATTTGGCCTGAAGGGACTTCAAAGACCAACCCCCTGCTCTGGGCAGGGATATCTCCCACTAGATGAGGAATCTCAAAATCTCATCCAAGCTGGCCCTGGAATTTTAGACTTGCTGTAATAGACATCCTACATTTCTAAACAGTAGCTTTAACATTTTAAGGACATGGAAAGGAATTTAATATCTTAGCATCTAAATACTTCAGAGGCTGAAGTTAATTGGGAAGAAGAGAGTTTCTAGACTCAGAAAACAGTATGTAATTTGGAGACAAACCAATGGGAAATAATGATCTATCTCAGAGGACAATACTGACCCTTGTGCTTTCTGCTACTTTCACTTTATGTAGTAATCACTGAAAAATTCCTGAGGAAGTTTTACGTGATTGTGTGAATCTGGGAGACGTGTTTTGAGCCTTTTTACAGTGCTAGTAACTCTCTGTCCTTTAATTATCTGTTCTGTGAATGCTGATGAAACAGAATCTTTTCTGATTCAGTTTACAAACCTTCAAGAAAACCAAGACAGTACCAACATGGACAGAAGCTCTGAGATTTACGGGATTGCCACATGAGATTTGGCTTTGATGCATTTCTTAACTGTTCATCTAAAACCAAGTTAGTAAAACCATGACATTTTTAAGAACAAACTTAACCAATCCCTTCAACATGAAATTATGTGGAGGAAAGGAGGCAGGAGGCACGAGATGAAGCGTTTTTCAGAAGACATTCAAGTTAGTGACAGAGATCAAAAGACTACAAGGAACAACTACAAAAAAGTGAAATGAGGCCTCTCATCCTCTTCCTGCTTTCTCAGTACAAACTTGGCTGGAAGTTGACATCTGCCAAAAGCACATTCATATGGCTTGACACATGTACACGCTACATTTTATGGTGATATATTAACAGCAGGCACAGTTGCCAGACAAGTATGGGGGTGAAAGGTAGCACTTCAGGCACTAAAAGAGGTGATTTATTACAGCATTAGTGTGCCACTGAAAAGGTCAGAAAGCAGCAAAACACATACAAAAAGTTTTAGAGGGTTCATTGTAATTTCACAGAGAAAACCTACATTATCCTATTCAGTCTTGTATCCTCAGCATGAATAAGAAATGTTAAAGCTCTCAATATGAGCAACATGGAAAGGCTGGACAATGTTGGGGTTTTTTTCCTACAGCTGGAAGGAGATGACTCATGACCCAGGAACACTTAGGCCCCAGGATAGGCTGAGTCTCAGTCTTTCATTCTTCTGGGCTAAACTTACTTTTGTGTATTTCATAATACACTCTCTGCCCTTGGTGTCATTTATTCTGGTGTGAACCAGCTGTCTCAGGGGTTTATGGTGCTATACATCACCTTCACTTGATGGCTGACAGAAGCCCTATTTGCCCTAGAAGCCCTAGACCTTTCCATGAAAAACCAGCAGCAGGTAAAAAACCCCAACCATACCACCGACTGAGCAAGCCAAACTGAAACAGCTTTCCAATTCTTCCCACTCTCCCCAGACAAACCAGGTGTCTTTACACAAGTCTTGAAACTTACATTAGAGGCAAAATTCTATTCAGGATTTTGAAATTTAATTTGGAACACAAAACATAATGGGGTAAGATAGATTAATAAAAACATTTTTGAACTTTGAAAAAGAATCCTTAGAATCAAAATGAACTTCTTGTTCATAAAAGGCCATAAAGGACAGATATATGTAGCCATTTATGGATTTTCCTAATTACTGTGAAAATTTGTTCTATAATCAGATCATCTTAACAAAAATAATTTTGCCCCATGGTCAGGAGATTTACTTCTTCTGCTCCATTGTATGACTAGGATTTATGTTTTCCCATTCTCTACAGTAATTATAACACTGAAATTTTGTCTTGGTGGTGCAGAGGCATCATAACTCATCTCCCTAAAAATCATAACTTGGCAGCTGGAAACCACAGAGAAACTTTTTTAAGGCAAGCTTATAACTACCTTAAGCACAAAAAACCCACACATCATCAGGTTACAACAACTGGAAATGTTTCCTTAAGTGTGTGTGTGTATATATATATATATATATATTAAAAGAAGCATTTAGGGGCCCAGTGAGTAAGGTGATATTGAAGTACTCTGCATGCTAACAGTGTGAGGACATTGTGCTATGCTGATTCAGAAATGACTCAGCTCAGTTACCAGAAAAGGGGAGAATCAGGTCTTTTTCAAAGGCACAGTGATATAGATGTGACAGAATGACTCATCCGTCATCAGTGTTTTAGTCAGCAAAGTCTTTGGCTGAATGGCAAGTATTTATAACTGGAAAATAAAGTCACTCAATCAAAAGGAAGTAAGCAAAAAAAAGATCTGGATATTAAGCCTTGGTTTTTAACATCTGACTATGAGGTCACTGTATTCCATAACCTGAACACCATTTTAGTGCCAAATCAAATCCATTGAACAATCTGCTTTTTGCATTTCTCTCTACTTCTGATTCAGAGAATATATATTCTCAACACTCACCTAGGCGCAGAATGAATAATCTCTGTCCATTTTCTTGTGAAAATATATGTTTTCTTCTGCAGTATGTCTTTCACTAGAGGTTTTACTTCATTTTTGCATGGCATGCATGATAGGCCTGGAACCTCTTCCTTTGAGAGATTCTTGCATAAACGTTTTGAAGGATATGAACCAAGATACACAGAAATTACTGCGAGCTTCTCCATTGATATTAGCTGGCATTTCATGCAAGTTTTTTACTTGTGCAATGCTCTTTGCACAATGTCCTTCAGCAGGAGTATTTATATATCTTCAAAATAAACCATAATGAGTGAAATTGTGACTCTGAGATCAGTGACAAACCTTTCTATTTAAGCTAAAATTTTTCATTTATCTACATATAACTGTCGTTATTTCCCTTTATATTTTACAAATGAATACACTTCTCACATATAACTTTCCTTTGGTGCATGTATGATTTCATAGCTCAAAATATTGATGTTTTATTAAAGGAGGAAAGAAGAGATATTAAACACAGTTTTCTGTTTGATTTTTTTAGTAAAAATAATCAACTCCTGATTATTTTATGGATTGAAAAATATCTTTTCTTGCAAAGAAAGACATTTTTATAAGCACTCAGATCTATAACTCATCTAATTCATTTAGACAAGACATAACAAAAGAGGTACAATTATACAGGATCTTCAAATCTGTGCATAGGTGCAATCCAGGCAAATACAAATATATGAACCATGTTCAAATTGTTTCCTGCCAATTGAAAATGGACTGATTTCACTTATGACCAAACAGCAAGAGCTGTCAGTGGTACCTGGGAGGCCTTTATTCTCAGATATGCCATTCCATTCAGTTGATTTTATTTTTCCTCAGAAATTTTCTAACAAATACATATAGAGAGAGGTAGATAAATAGATGCAGAGAGAGGGGAGGATGAGAGAGAGTGAAAGAAAGAGAAAGATGCACCAGTATTTTCTGGGGGAAAAAAGAAAAGATACCTACAAAATGGTTTCACATTCCAGTTTCTCATCAGAGTGATGTAACTTACATGCCTCACCCTGTAGGAGCTAAGGAGAATGGTCACAGCACCAGTGGCAGCTCATGTGAATTTGCCTTATTTTCTGTGTGATAAATTTACCTCTTCAAAAGCATTTTGCAAATTTTTCTCCTTACTGTGATATGACTTTTGAAAAATAACTTAATGTGAGATCTTCAAATGCCTTTAAAATTGTCAAAGAGGCCCATAAAGCAGACACAAAAAGTCAAGAAAGCAGAAATAATGCAAAAAGAGCAAATAATAGAGGTGAATTAAACAAAATTCTAGTTACTATCAGAACATCAAAATGTATAATTTCATAGGGGATGTTCACTGCTACCTCTAATAATATATGCTTTTGAAGTCGAAACTGGAGCACGTACTTTACTTTAAAGGAAATTAGGCTATTTGTATGTTTAAAGACAAAATTATGCTCATGTGAATTACCAAAATTGGGTATAATCTGCTAATTTGCAAAATTTAGCAATCCTTGGTGAATTCTCTTAGTATAATTTAAAGTTAGCAGAAAGGTGTAAGATTAAAAATCAAACCAAGCTGAACAAAAAACTGTTCTGGAGACATTTAGATATTTAGAGATATTTACTGTTATTAAAACTATATAGTTAAAGAATAAAGAGTGAAATCTGTGAAATACATTTGTGTCTTTTTAAATATTTACATGTGAAATAAATAAATATTTTTGAGAAACAAAACTTTTGGAGAAATTAAATATGCTACATGACTTGCGTGTCATCTTGGTAATGGGTAATAGGTTCGTACAGTTGACACCCTCACTTTTTGAACTTTTTTATTGATGTTGAAACAATATGGGTAAAATACATCATAAAAGAAAACAGAACTTTGTAAAATCCCCTGAGAACTTACAGCTCAGGAAGACTGCTCTGTGATGGTCTCTGATCTATGTGTAGACCAGTGATCCCTCAGGGCATTTTTCAAAGAGCTAAATCCAGTGTGGGAGAAGGAAAAGATAAATTTACCTCCCACATATGGGTTTCCTTTTCACCTAGGTCAAAAACAAGTGCTTATGCAGCTGTACAGAGGATGGTTTTGCCTCCTTGGCAGTTTCAGCACTCTGAACTAAACAACTCCGTGTTTTCTAACCATAGCAAAGGTCACACAAACAGAAGGTCTGACAAACCAGAGAGATAAATAACCCAGGGAGTGGGACGAGGAGGGAAGCTTTATTATTACCTTAAAGACTTCTGGCTCACGGTTTACAGGGAAGCCAAGTAACAAGTAGCAAAGAACATGAAATGTTTATGCATGTCTGTGGAATCCAGTTATTCTCCTCTGTCTTCCTGCCTTCCCCTAATTTACTGCTCTAATCAACAGACCTATTTTCTGCCCCCTCGGATAGCCCCATCCCCCTGATGGGGTTGGCGTAAATAACAAACAGCTCCAGCCCTTGGCTTCGCCGATATGAAACACAGGATACAAAATGAGTTACTGTAAATAACACAGGGACTGGTGCCATAAAGCTGTCACCTTTACCTCACGGATTTTTCTTCCTAATAGACCTGCATGCTTCCCTGTTATCATCCACAGTGATTTTTTTTTCTAAAAAAGCTGAAGCTGCTATTAGTCAGATAGAAAATCATTTAGGGGCAGCAAGCAAAGGCACGTTTCCTTAATAAACAGCAGGGTCAGCAATAGCCATTAGGAATTTTGAAGTTATTTCTCTGAAAAGGAGGTTCTGATTCTGCACTCCTTGGCTTTCATGATAAAACTCCTGAGTTTTGGGGAGGTGGGAAGGATCTGACCAAACTCTTTAAGTAAGACTTGTAGGCCACTGAAATGCTGAAGTAATGATATTCCAAGCTACAGCGGGGGATTTATTTATTTTAGGTGGGTATATCTCTGCTACCACCCTACCTGTTCTTTTAAATTACAGCTTTAGTCTAATTTCCCAGCTATAAATAACAGCAAAATTAAGCAAACCATGTATGCAGTACACTCTAAATATGTACAGCATAGCAGTTTGAAGCTGACATTTGGCTTAGTTAGAGGGAAAACTGATGATTTTTGAGGTCTGTTTGTATAAAACAGTCAAAAATTCAAAGAGGTCATGATGTAGTGTAATAGCATGAATCTATTACATACAAATGCAAATGTTTCAATGGGTGAGTTGGTACAGATTTGTGAGTTCTTTATGGCCCTTTTTTCCTATTTTTTAAAAAAAATATTTTTTGTCACGCTGAAATTCATGCTTATACTATGGAGAGACCTGCAATTCTAATTTTTGCCTACATATAGACATCTGTGTTCTGAATGACTTTGCAATTTGTTTTCTGTCTCCTGGTCTCCATCTGATGCTCACTGAAGCCAGTTTAAAGTGGTGCTTGGGTCATATCCACAGCCCTAAAGTGAGCATTCATTTCAGCAGATATTTGATAAGGCAGATGTTTGTGCACAAGTTAGGCAGAATGAACATCCCAAATGTCACAGGTGCTTGTAAGTGCTAGGTTTTGAAAGGAGAATCTGCAGCAGGTAACTTCACCTTTAGAACAGGTGCAGCAGTTTACACACAATATTTAGAATTTAGTTGCATGAGCCATCTGAGCACTACAAACATTACAGCAACACCCTGAAGCTCAGAGCACTGCCAAAAACTGAGAATCACCATCTGGCCCAGCACCAATGGCTGGGCCATTTCTGAGAAGAAAGAATTTCCAGATTGAGCTTAGGTAATAAACTTCAAGTCTTGTTTATAACAGACTTGTGATGATTATGCACTGACTCAGGGGTTACAAAAACATTAAACCACTAATCTTGCACTGATCCTCACTTTTACCCAAACTAATTGCTCAAAAGTCTACTCAAGCTTCTTCTGTGGATGAAATTTAAAACAGAATTTTGTCACTCATTTTATTTGATGATGCCATCACACTTCCCCTTCATTTCAACAACATACTCTTGTGATTTTTTAATGCCTTGAAGAAGTCACAAAGGAACTGCATCCTAGACACCAGCAAGGAGCTGAATTTCCACTGCTTACCTAGGAACCAATGCTATCTCACTATTCTTCAGAAGAGCTGGTTTTTTTCCCCAGTTTTACCAATGTAATGCTCAGGGCACATAAAATGCCCATCTAGACAAAAGAGGAGTACCACAAATGGGAGACAACTCTTATTTCTTACCCCTTGCCACAATTCCATGCTTCCTAAAAGTTGTCATGGAACTTTGGGTGACAACAGCTTGAGTTTCCCCCAGAATCAAATGAAAAAAACTTCACTTATTTTAACTGCTTTTAACATAACTATTGTTAAAATAACTATGTGAGAGGAACCTTGCATAAAAGTAACCAAAAGAGAAGAAGTTTATCTTTTCTCTATGTTTTTTTTTTTTTTTTTTACATTTGAGAAATGTAGAGAAAACTAAGCATTCCATTAATTATCTGAAGTTTTTCCTTAGCATAAATCTTGTGGTTGGATTTACACTGTGTGCAATGATGAATACTGAATAAGCAGCTAGTGGCATCATCCAACAATAAATCATGGTTTTACCTGCCCAATTTTGCATTTCATACAGAACTGTTAAACACAGGGTGAAAAATGATGATTATATACACAGTCATGCACATAATTGTTTGTAGAGACACACATGAACATATAAACACACACACATGTACATTTATATTCTTTGCTGCAGATCAATTATTTGTGCACTACCATAATGCCCTATCTGAACTTTTATCTCTCAACCTCATGTTAACATGTGATTTTCAGGATCAAAGGGACACAATGAAAATCTATTCATGCATAACTAAAAAACCACAAACTTGTGTGTGTTTTTTATATCACTAAATGTTTAGTGACATTACTGCTACAAAAATCTATACTGCATGCCTAAAAGTAATATTAAAATATATTTATTGAGGCACCACAGGAAAACAAACACATCTTCCTTTAGGATCTTGTAGAACATACAACTTGTACACTGAATTCAACCAGAAGCCCATTATAATTTGTGTGACACACTCTTTTTCTTTTAAATAGGCAGCAGGTACATCACATGCAATTGGTTTAATTTACTTATTATATTTCCTGATTAAAAAATAGAGGGTTTCAGGAAAAATATTAGGAAAAAGTCAAAGATTATGAAATTACATTTCAAGTTAAATCAAGTAGAAATGTTTTATCTTTTTTTTTTCCTTATTAACTGGGAAAGTGTAAAATTAACATTTTAGCTTCTGGCAATATTTATATCGGAAATATGTTGATTACTGTGAAGCATAATATATAACCTGAAAATGTGGTGAATTAGATAAAATTAAAGATTCTTGTATTTGAAATATTTACAGAGGTTTGGGTAGAATATATTAATTAATCTCAAAATTTCCCCCAATACACAAGGATGTAAATCTGACAGTCAAATACCATCTGTTGACATGAAATATCCTCTCTATAATCCACAGAGTGCCATTTGTTCATATTCATACAAGAGGGGCTCTGAAGTCTAACTTCATGAGTCCTTTGTGAAATTAATTAAAAAGGTTTCCAGACAACTACTCTTCATATTTAAAGTAGATGTATTTTTAGTACTTTAGGCCTTGAAAAGTGACATATCACTTTTATTTCAGCCCCAGGCACAGTGCAGGTGAGTTGTTTGTAATTCTCTTTTGTTTTACTGGTGACACCAATATAGCTGTATATGTCAGCAACCAAAGAATAAAGGAAATATTTTAAATCTGAAATTACAGGACTTGCCAGGGTGGCTTGTTACTAGCAAATAATAAAAGCCTCTAAGCCACTATGATTTATTTTCTTTGAGTGATGTTTCATGGCAGTAATCTCTATAAACAGTGGCAGTTGTGATTTCACAGCTTGTGCACCATTAAGCTTCATAGAATCAAAGCATCGTAAAACGGTTTTGGTGGGAAGGGACCTTACAGCTCAAGGAGTTCCACAACCTGACACTGCCTTCCTCTATTCCAGGATGCTCCAAACCCTTTTCAACGTGGCCTTGGACACTTCCAGAGATGGCACAGCTCTGGGCACCCTGTGCAAGTGCCCATAATATTCATCATAAAAAGAACTATTTGAAAGTGCTGCTCAGAATTCACTCTTTCTGTTACAAACTGTTAGTCCTCATCTTTTAGCTACAGGCTCAGTGAAAATTCTCTCTCTGTCTTTTCCTATAAATCTCCTTTAAGAAAGGCCTCAAAAAGGTCTTCCCAGAGTCTTCAACTCTTGAAGATGAAGGACCCCAGCTCTCAGCCTCTCTCCATAGCAGAGGTGCTCCAAACTTTTGGTTTTTTCACCAACCACTAGGAAGTGGTTTTTATCATTCTGGAAATCTCCGCTGAGTTTATAGTACAAGACAGATGGGCACAAGAGATTTTCTTAAACTTGGAGGAGGCTGCTGTTTCAGTGACAAATATAAACATATATTGAAAATAATTGACAACAATCTTTATATCTGTCACAAGATAAAAGATGCCATAGTTACATTATTAAACGATTGCTGAATCACATCTTGGAATTTCTACTCTCTCCAGTGGGCGTAAAGGCCTTTGGATTACACTAGCTGTAAACAGTTTGTTTTACATGTTTAAGTTAGGTGAATTTCACATAGGAAAAATCCTGTGGAAAACACCATATATCCTATTTCTTTCAGTTCTTAACATTTTCAATATTCCCATATTGTCAGCCCAAAAAATTGCCTAAGTGCAACAGATAAATGTCTGTTGGAATATCTCCACTGTTTATTATGCTTAGCTCTAAATTCTCCTTTTTGTATTTTTCCTCCTTCATTCATTTGTTAAGACTTCTCCATTATTTAAGCTATTTAGGAAGACTCGTCCTAGATACAATTTGCTATAAATATTTATCTTTAGAGGGGCTTTTTATCATCTGAGGAAATTGGAAATGAGAAACAAAGAAAAAAAAACCCCAAATCCCAAAGAAACCAATAAAGGAAGTATGGTATATATATTATGGTATATGTAACCACCAATATTAATTTAAAGGAATTATAAGTTCTACATTATGATGGAAGTTTTAGAGTTAATAGTAGTGAAATGAGACAGAATTTTAACTCTATCAAATTGTTTTCTGACAAATAGAGGTACAGCTGTTGGCAGCACTAATGGATGTGTTTAAGATGAAAAGGACAAAAACTTTTAAAAGTGAAGAGAACCTTAGTGGAAAAAATGAGTTAGAAGCTGCCAACACAAAACTGAAGCTTTGGGAAAAAATACTTTTTAGATATTTGTCTCTCTCATTCTTGCTGAAGTAATTAAATGATTTTTCCTCAGACCTAAGCAAGTTTGGCATGAACCTTTGATAAAAACTGATCCAATTTTGGATTAATTCTGTATGTTGGCATGACTTAATCCTACTAAGAATCTCTGGTACAGATGTTATTCAGCAAACCTGTAAAATAATTTATTTATGACAGTGTCTAAGTGTATATTTAAGAATCTTTTTTTCAGTAGGATTCATGCACACAGTTATAGTGGAATGTGTTTGGAGTATCTGCTCTGACTTGTGGAGAATTCATCCCATAAGAAAATCTACAAGACTGTCTTGAATGACTGAGAAAAGATCACAGCAGACTTTATTTTAAAGTCATAATTTTCAAGTGTTAAATAATGAACTGGAGAAGATTTGAAGATGTGTACAGTGAAGGGAGAATTGGGTATTTAAAATGGTTTTTTGTGTGAACATTTTTCTCTTCTTCATTGCCACAGCATTTTGAAGCAACATGCACTAATTTTGTAGATAAATCTTTTCTTAGCTCCCATTACTAAATGATGCCATTTTACTCAGCATGACATATGAATTAAATAACAAGATATAATTTCAGAAAGAATACTTGGCATCATCAGATCTGATAACACTGTGCCTCTTGAAGCATTTATAGAAGATAGGTGCGTGATCCTGAGAGTGATTGCTTTTCCCACTTCAGTTTATTCATGCTCTCATCAACACTGAAACACATTTTTAAATAAAGAACTCACTGAATTAAGAAATTATATCTCTGCATGCTATTTTGTTCTTATTTCTAAAGTAATCATAACGTGGATGTTTACAAGACTATTATTTCACACGTGTACAATAATTTTCATGGTAAAACCACATCAAAAATGCTGGGTACCATCATGTACAAATCCACAGATAAAGAAGATTGCAGAGATATTATTGGTTTATTGGCCACTTGATCAGGTGGTGAACTTGGAGGGGTGACTTAATATTGGTAGGAAATACACTCCAGAGTACACAGATCTCTGCAGTGTTGTGATTTACCTGTTTAATGCCATGCAGCACTTTATTATTTCAGTAGAACGGCTGGACCAGTGATTTCTGACAATTCAAGGAACACATGGGGATATTTAAATGCTGTGAGGTAGGTGAATGATGTCTCATGCAGAACATGCATGGGATTGTGTTCATCCAAATACCAGGAATAGCTTTCAAGTGGGCTTCATGAAGAGTATAGTGAAATATACACATTTTTCACTGCCTGCTGATTTCATGACTGCACAAATGTGTGTATTTTTTATATGATTCTTCTTTATTAAAAACATTTGCTGTCCAGGAAAGAAGTTAGATGACTCTAAAACTGTTAGATGACCTCTCTTAACCAGAGTTTTAAAACCAAACCTGCTTTCTTCTTCAGGAAACATACTACCACAAAATACAAAAACACAGAGAGAATTTCATGTAATAAGCTGGATTTTACATGGAAACCATGAGGAAATAAAATATTTTTAATGCAAAGCATATCGTATCATACATCATAAATCCAGGGTATCCCTCAGTTTTATGTATCTAAGTTCATATGCAAGAACTCGTGGCCATAAACCTCATTGTGAAAATTGTGTTCCAATTTCAAATTTGCCTTTAAGATCATCAGTGATAAATAAATGACAGAATCTGTGACAACATGGTTTGTCTTTTGACAGATATCCTCAATATTTAAAATAGCAATGCAAGATGACATATGCCAATGAAAATTCATTTTACCCTCCATCATTACTCTCCCATGATGTAGCACACCAGTCGATGGAAAATTTAAAAAAAAAAAAGATATATAGAACCATTTCACATTGATCCAATTGACTGGCATATCCAGAATCGTTGACCATGTTGTGTTTGATGGGTCAACATTTGTCTGCCTGTCAGTTTTATTGTGTGTGCTATCAGTGTGATTGCACCCCAGGGCTGTCTGAATTACAGTGAACATGGTGTGCCGTACTGGGAGGACAATATCAAACTGGAAAATAAAGCAATTCACAAACAAACTAAGGGAATGCTTTCCTGTGTAATAGCAGCTCAGCATATGCAAAGATAGATGGCATGTGTCTTGGATAAGTGCCCAAGCTGAAAATATGCCACTCTAGATTTCTCACAGCATAAACAGGGAAGTGCAAGAAGTAAATGAAGAAAGGAGAGTTATGGCGTGCAAATGCACTCCAGCACAAATAATGGTTACTGTTCCTAATGATCTGTTTGGGAAAGGTTGCAAGACCAGGCTGCTGGCTGCTACATCAGGAAAGTAGGATCTGGGCTTGGGAATATCAGCCCTGTTCAGTGTGCTGCACACAGCTGAGATTCCTTTCCTCCCTCTTCCTCAAGAATGGATAAATTTCCCCTTTCTGAGTGAACAAAACAGACACATCCCTTCTGTGCTCAGCAAAGAACACTACTCCCTGTAAGCTGATTTACTTTTCATTTTCTGCCCAGGTATTCCTCACTGTGTAATTATAGTCTGTCCCCATCTTAGAATGTTATTAGTCAGGCTAGTGATGCTCCTTCAGAATTTCTCAGAAGGAAGAAAATAGTGTGAAAGATTCATGAGATTACAGAGAGATAATTTTAAAAAACTTATTCCTGCCTTCTCCTTCTACGTTTTGATCTGATTTTTGCAAAGTGCAATGCAATTAGAAGTTGCATGGCCATTTTTATTACAAGGCAAGCTATGCAACATCAAAGCAAAATCTTCAGTCCCACTGAGTTACACAAGCTGAGGATAATTGCAGTTTTAGTGGCCAAGACTTGAAAATGTGAGCAAATGCCTCCATACACATCACAAGAAGCTAAAACCATAATAACATACCTAAGAAATGCCAGTTTCTGCAATACAAAGACATCACTGTTTATGAGGATGAGAGGTTAAATGACTCAAAATTGAGATTTTGACTCATCTGCAGTATCATATAATTTTAACAATGTGCACGTCTTTCAAAAATTAGCCTACAAAGAACATTTGTAAAAGGCACATTTTATTTTAAATGCATATATTTGCTATTTAGTGCACATGTGAGAGTTAAAAGATCATTTAAAGACTACTGCAAGTTTTTTTCCAGTTCCTTCCTAAAAGCCTACTGTGAAGATAAACAGCACATTTCTCTTGAGAGCTGTAAAACCAACAGACAAGTTTTCCTTGATATACCTTCATTTTGCTTTCTCTCCTACAAGAAAGCAAGTAGCAATTTTTTTATTGTTAATGTAGGTTAAGAATCTTCACTACAAGAAGTATATCCAAGGAGAGCACCCTGGTCTACTGGAAGGTGTCCCTGGCCATGGCAGGGAAGTTGGGCCTACAAATCTTTAAGTTCTCTTCCATCCCAGGTCATTCTGTGATTCTGTGATTTTATGATCACAGATGATCTTATAGCAACAAACCTATTGGCTAAGACGACCTCAATTACTGAACATTCATTGGCAGTTTTTGGATATGATAAAGCAGATATCTGGATCTGTATTGACTATTCAGGAAATATTTAGAATTATGCATTCATATCATTATTCTGTTTGGAAAATGTGTCAGAAGAATACAAGATCAGAATATGGCTCAAAACAGTGTCATTTTATAATTATACTCATTGTATGGACATCTTATTACAAATCATGCAGTCTAGTTCCCAAGTATTGCTCTAGATTCTTGTAGGTCTGTCCCTTTAACAAATACTGAGATAATTCCTGTTACAAATAAATTGCAGTTACACAGGATATGACTGACAAACAAAGTTGGAGAAATAATGACTCTGGGAAATTTAAAACTGCATTTAAATGTTACCAGCTAAAGGTACTCACTTCCACATCACATATAAAGACAAGACATTTCAAAAGAAAAGCATAATTAACAAGACATATAAATAATTTAGGAACCTGAAGTCAACAGATGCTGCTCAGGCACTGTTTCAATAGACCTGCACACTGAAAAAAAGCATCACTGAAGTCTTCAGCAGCAGAGAACACGATCTGCAGAGCTGCTCTCAGGCACCAGGAGCTTGCAGCTGTCCACAGCTACAGTCTGGGCCAAAGGGTCCCAGATACCAGGCACTAGGTTAATGAGCTCTGTGCCACTTACTCGTGCCAGAAGGCAATGCATTCCTGTCAGCAAGCTAAATTATCAATGAGGAGATAAAATAGCAAGTGGGAAGTGCAATACCATCCTCTTTGCGCCTAAAAAACAAAGCAAGAAATGGTTTCAAGTCCCTAACGAAAAATCCAAGTTTTACAGTAGGTCTGAGCTTCTGCCGCACCGTTAAAATAAAAAGATAATGCATTGTGGAAAGGCAATTAGCAAATTCTTGATTTTTACAGGAATCATTTGCATCTTTGATAAGCCTTAATCAAAGGATGAGAATGAGACCATGGCATGTTTGACTAGGAAGAAAAGCTTGAGTAAATCATAAGAAAAGAAATCACTGTTTTCCCTATATTTCAAAGGTTGCTCACTGTCAATTAATGTAGTTTCATTTTAACTGTAGGTTTTTTTTGTTAATTAAAGTCTTTTCTTCTGCAATGTCTCTATGGAGTGTTAAAAGTGCTCTCTTTCCAGCAGAGGCTTGAAATCAGCAGAAAATAATGATTGCTCCTGGCTTACAAAGAGCAGATTCATTTTAAGAAAGACAGGCTGGTCCTGAGAGCACCCTAACAGCTATCACTGACCATTTCATTTGTAGAAAAAAGATTCCATTTTTTAAAATAATTGCTTTTTAAATGTAGCTTTGATTAGCTGATGCTTATCCCTTACCTTGCAACACAAAGGCAAAGTATTCATGTAAAAATCAGCTGTCAAGCATTCCTCTATAGAATATTCTGTAAAAGAGGTTATCATCCAGCAAAGCTAAAGTTTATCTTGCTTGATTTTATTTCCATTTATTGTGTTGAAGTATGGAAAGTACCTTTTCGCTTTCTGTTGTGTGTACTAGCCCAGTTATCATTTTATTTAAACAGAGTTGCATTTTTCCTCAGTTTAGATGCTGAGCTGTCTACACAAAGATGTTTTCACCAATCCTGTCATTTTTAATGATGGTTGCCCTGTCTGAAGCCTTTCCCTAACATAAGATCTACTCCATATTCATTTAAGTCTATGGAATCACCTCAGTTTATTATATTGAGCATCAGATCAAAGTGCTATAAATTATTTAAGATTTCAGTTGTTGGTTTTTTTGAGTTCTTGGCCTGATTATTAATTCTCAGTATAGGTACAAGCTGTGCAGAAACATGTTTTCCTATGGAGAGAATATTTCTAAAACAGCCTGAAGGCTCATACATTTTTTTTCCATAAAGCAGTCTTTGAGTATGAACTTAAACAGGAGTCCCCACCTTGATTTTCATAGAATCTAGACCTGAATGCCACTTTTGCTGTGCCCCAAATTACAACTCCAAACCCTCACTTTCCTGGAGAAATATCCATTACCAACATGTGAGGATTTTTCCATTCAGTTTTCCTTGCAATATATCTGTTTAAACATCTGTTTCTGGAGCTTCTCTGAAGTAACTGGATCTGAAATTTACTATAATCTATAATTCTTTGATGATTCTTAAATATACTCAGCATACCTCAGCAAAAGAGCTGTTCAGGAAGGATTTTAGAAGTCTTGTTTTGTCAACTCTGAAAATGCATAAGAGGAATGTAGCAGTGCAGCAGTTCTCTTTTAAACAATTACAAAATCTCTTGAAAATAAAAGAATTTTTCATCTGATTTCAAGTTCTTAGATTTGGACCTCTCAAGTGGAGGACTCAACAGTAGGTACTGTTTCTACCTGAGAAAAATGCCTCTTGAGATTCTTCATTTTTGTGCAACTCCATTGCTCCAAATGAGTCAGAGGCACAATTTGCACTCAGTGTGCGCTGAAGAACCACTCACGAAACATTCAGGAAATGAAATCCATAAAATTTACTCAACCTAAATCTCTTCATCTAGGACAGCCTTGACATTCCCCAACGACTCAGATTCTTCAGGTGTTTTCATTCTAACTTAGTACACTTTTTTTTTGTCAGGATGAAGTCACTTGGAACTGTCTACCAAAGAACAGTTATGCACAGAGAAAAGCAGGTTAGGACTTAGGAGAACTATGAGAAGTTGCTTGTTGTCAGTAGAAACCTAAAGTATGTTAGTCCTTTTCTTTCTCATACTTTATTTGGCTTACCTATGTATGAAAAGCACAGGGGTCAACAGAGAATATTGCAAATAAATACATGTAAATATACCTGGAATATAGATGGCAGTGAGTTCTCCATGGGCTATTCCTTACTGCTGCCATTCAGTTCAGTCTTTCCTCCCTCTGCCTTTTTTTTTTTGTTTGTTTGTTTTTCCTTTTTTTTGGTTTTTTTTTTTTTTTTGTTTTATGCAAATTATTAGAAGTGCATGTTCATACATAAGAAGACCAGAGGTTTTAGAACAATAGTCTGTTTGGTTTCCTCTAAATAATTTAGGCATTTTATTCGTTTAAATATTCACTGTGGTTTACTTTTTATTTTACTGTATGATAAATGATCAAGTGTCAAAATCAGAATAAAATAGATGGTATAATATATGATCTGCTCTCTTTATATGCTGCAAGAGACTTTTTCTCAGCGCTTTGGTAAATAACCCTATTCTCCATTAAATAAATCTGCATATTAAGATGAAAGTGAAAAAAAAAATCAAATAACCTCTCAGTGTAGGAGGTCATTAAACTATTCTGTAGTTGAGCTCTTTAATTGCTCTTTTGAACACATGAGGCTCGTTAGTTTATAGAAAGGTTTAAAAAAAGCAGATATTAAAATGTAATTCAATTTATTCATTGACAATTTGCTTAAATACCAATTTAATTTCTTTTTCTCCATGGAATTGTTGGCCTTGGTTATGTTCTGCAAATAGAGAGGGCTTTCCAGGGCTTTTTGCTGATACAAGGACAACCATTGATTTAGGTATTGGACAAGGATCATCTCTTTTCCCCCAAGACAGTAATTGTACAACTGCACTCTTAAGCGCTTCCTTCAAGTGAACTGCATGCTTTTGTACCCAAATCCAAGAGCAAGATCTTGCATGTATGAAATGTAGGAATAGCTCTTTCCTCCCCACCCTCCAATTATCACCAGCAGGAAGTTTGTTTGATATATCAAAGTTAGATAGAGACCTGTCCTTTTCTAAGTAGGAAAAGACTTCTGTACCTGAGCCTAAAACTTTTTGAAAGTATTAAGTGGGTTTCCATCACATAAGACATCAAAATTAATTCTCAGTGACTGAATTGGCACTTTGCTGTGTTTTTGTATTCTCAAACTAGACAAATTTTAGTCTTACTGCCTCAAAGTAAGACTTATAAAAATCTGAGATTCTTCAACATTTTTGTACAACCAAAAAAAATAGTAATAATAGCAATTCGGAGAACAAAGAATTTCACATAAAACTACAACTCAACTCCTGTCTGATGTGAGTGTAGAAAGGAATATTCTGTAACGTTTCTGCTGCATATTTATCACTACACGGGAAGAACTCTGGGAACTGAGGGAAGATTAGGGTTAGTTATGTATAAGAATGTACAGTAAAACTTCTGGTGCAGTTAAATACAGAGAAGTGATGACACCACTGTTCACAGCTCAATGAAGTCAACATAAACCTTGCAATGATCTTCAGCTGGCTTTGGAGGACCATGTTAATCACAACTTTGTGCACCAGAAAGGAAAATCAACCAAAATTTCAGTCACACTGATCCAGCCACTCACAGAATATCCAGAAGAGTGAGTCAACTTTTCCATTTATTTTTTAAATTGGAGTATTATATCGCTGGTTCCTTAGATTATTGTTGAATAAAATTACTCCCAGAATTTGTTCCTTTTTACCTTCCACTGGCAGCCTGTTATCCTCAAGTGGATAATGAAATGGCAGGTGCACAGTGTGTTTTTTACTATTTTGCAATTACTGAATTGATTTTTGTAAAGAGCTGTTTTTGGAGTAACAGCACATCAGTTTTGAAAAGTACAATATTTAACAGAAATTGGGCTTTAGCTTATTTTTATATATTTCAAGACACTTGACAGCAGTAATTTCTCTCATAAAGGGACATTGTTTTCTGTAATCTTCTCCACGAGACTTGTAGCTGCATTGATATGCTATTAAATGGGATTTGAGACAGGTTCCTTCCCCTTTGAATCTGGCAAAGGCTGGGTGGTTTGCATTTCTCTCCTCTGGAGCCTTCTGGAAAGCCATATATTGAAGCTGTTGAACACCTGATCTAATTCCAGGGATATTTTCTGCTAAGCAGCTTTACGTGGTGACATGGGTCAAAAAGAAATGCTGATGTTTTTCCCAATGCTTCTTTCATTCCAGAGGGCCTCAGCTTTCCCTTGTTTACTCCTGAGGTCTGTCCATGAACTGAATGTTCTGATACAGTTGGCCAGAAGGAGATACAGAAAAGAGTAAGGGAAATCTCAGCAGTCCAATAGCTGCTGGAGAGCAAGATATTCAGCAAATTGCTAGTAAAATCTATTTAATTTTTATGATTGACTTTCGAGGTGGAGTCTAGAGGAGCAATAGAAACTGAATTCTTAGAAGATCCCTCTTGGCTGACTTTTGTAAGGGATGAGAGCCCTTTGCAGAGGGATCTACATAGACAGGCGCATTGGGCAAACATCACTTCTGTGGAATTCAACAAGAGCAAATGACAGATTCTGCATCTGGGAGAGAGTAATGCTGGACACGAGCATAAACTTGGGGATGAGTGGCCAAGCAGCAGCCCTGGGAAAGGGAACCTGGGATACTGGTGAAAAAACAGGTCCAGCATGAGCCAGCAGTGGGCCCTGTCAAACCATGTCCTGTGCTACATGAAAAATGGTCTGAAAATTAATTTACTCAAATAATGATCTGACAGAAACAGAATGTAAACAGAGAAAGAGTATCTTCAGACACAGGCAGAGTTTCCAATACACATCTGATAGGAACCTCTATCTATACAACCCATGTTAATGGTGTGGCCAAGGAAAGTCCTTTCATAGAGGCTACCACATATAAGAGAGTGACATGATATCATTCTGCTTTTGGAAATCTAGTCACCTGAAGAATTACCCAGCTAGATCTAAACATGTGTTTCCTGCTCAATGTCTTTTGACATTTTAATGGAATGCAGCTCATTACAACCACAGCACTGGTCAGGGGCGACTGAAATTGACCTGAAATGTTCACTAATGGAGCTGCTGCATCCCAGAGCACACACAAAGCAACTGTAAAGATTGTTTTCCAAAAAATTGCTCTCATAAGGCTTATGTCAATTCTCAGGAAATATTAGAGATTTAGCATTAGGCAAAATAATATAAGAAGAGATGCCCTGTATTGCAGTGACACAGGAATTGTAATAAGACATAGCATTTGAAATGTAAAGAGAAAATACCTATTTTTTCCAAAAGAGAAAGAAAGAAATTGACTATACATATAGAAAAGATATAAACTAGATATCTGCTTAATCTGATTATATGGTGACAGAGAGAAGCACAAGCAAAGGGGTGAGGTGATGAGAGCCTAGGCACCAGCAGGTGCATGATTTGAGCCCCCTCACCTCAGTTATGCCCAGCCCCACCCCATGTTCACGAGCTGTTTACACATATTGCACCAGACAACTCCCCTGCTTATGGAGGAAAGCAATTTATTCAACTCAATTACTGTAGTCAGCCACTAGATAGCTTAAATTACATATCATCTGTCTCTTATGCAAAGTTCTCACTTCATTTGTCTCTTTGATTGTTTCATATGCCACTTTGTCTTACAGGAAATAACCTAAAAGACATCAGACAGCATTTATCAAATATCACATTTTCTAGGTCTAATGATTTGTAAATTTGACTCCCATTCTAAAAGAGGAAAGTTAATCTCAGGGATAAGACTTTGGCCTGTGACTTAGGAACTCTCTATTCACCTCTTGAACCGAATAATGTCTGACTTCATAGTTTTCATTTCAGATTTTCCATAGGATCTAGAGGCAGAATATTATCCCAGCTCTTTTAGTTGAAAGCTGTGGTGAAAAAGCTGGTGTCAACTGCAAGTTTAGAGAGAAGTACACTTTACAGGGCTATTATGTTTGTGAGAGACTAAATTTGACCCAGGCAAGTAGGCATTTTACAAGTAAAGGTATAGCAACACCAAGACATATTGGAATTTATTTACTAACAAGACATGTAGTTTAAAAAAGGAACTCTCTTTACAAAAGAATTGCTGCTGATATAGATCTATACAACTTTCTGGAAATTTAGTACACAGTATTAAGTAATATTTAGCATAAAGGAAGAAATAAATTCCTTGGCACATCACTCAGTTGAATTACTTGTTGATTATTTAGATAATTCACCTTTTTAACACTCTATTCTTGTGTGAGGGAATGGAGATACACAACTGTACTTGCTCTCACCACAGAAACACCAGAATTGCTATTATCCCTGAGTTTTCTGCTCTCTGGAGGAATTAATTGTCTTGAAACCCAAGGGAAAGAAATATCATAGGCTACAAAGTATTTGTTGTCTCGGGATGAATTTTTCATGCCCGTGGATGGCTGACCGTGATGAATCAAGTGGTGCAGAACAAGAGATCAATCAAGAACAAGTGCCAGCGAGAGCGCGAGGCGCGGCAGACAAAGTGATATCGATGTCAGGAGAGATGTCTGCTCCACAAAGCTCTGACTCATCGTTCACCACCAAACTCTCTAAATATGGTGATACCATTTTGAAACTGTTGACTTAACTTGCTTCAGCGAAACTATGAATATCAAGTGACTGTCTAGGAAGAATTGTCTGCCTGAATGCAAGCAAAGCAAAGTCTTACGAGCTGTCAGCTGCCTTCAATCCTGCATTTCTGGAAAACCTAGATATCTAAGATTAAAAATGTTCCTTGCAGAGATGTACTTTGGGATGTTGCTTCTTTCTTAAGAGACCCCCAAAACCTATTCACTGTAACACACACTTTGTAAAATATCTACAAAAAATCTAGGGTACTTGCTGCAAACAAAATTAAGACTGTCTAAATAAGTGATTCCCCTTTTCGTCTATATTCATAGAAGCTAAATTGTTTGCCTTGCAAAATATATGAAAAGAAGATTGCAGTAGGACAGCCAGTACTTACTGCGTGCCTTGCTGAAAATAAAAAATTCATAAATCTAACTTGCTTTAATAAAAGTGGAATGTAACTGGGATCTTTGCCTGTGGGTATGTTGAAGGTTGCTGTGTTAGGGAACTCCAAAGTTAAATTCATCAGTCTGCAGGAGCTAAAGGAAACTAGCTCTTTAGGCTAGGGACTGAAAAATCTTACATTTTAATGGATTAAGGTCCAAGGAAGATACACATCACACTGATGAGTATACTATATATTTTCTATATATCTATATCTATATTCACTATCTATATATAGTGTATATATTTCTATTTAACAAGGCCATTCTTTTCACCACAGCTATGGATGGTTTTAATAGAGGAAAGATATGTTTAAAAAAACTTGAGTTATTCCATCAGACGCCCCCTATATAAATAGGAGGAAACACTGTAAAGCTTTGCATTAATAGGAATTGTGACTGAATACTACAATTCATCATTTTCAAAAACTCTTGGCATCAATTACAACAATCACCCTTGCCCAGAGCTGAATTATAGCTATTCCCACCTACCCTTTAACAGTTTTACATCCCAGTTGCTCACTAATCCAGGTTTCTCTCAAGAAATAGAAAGCATTGAGTGTCTAAATACTGCTCCCCTCAATCCATGAACTTCAGAGAGCCCACACATCTGGATTCAGAATACTATCTGGATTAGTTAGCTTTAGCGTCCAAATTTCTCCCCACAGGATTTATTGAATGCTTCTTTCTGGCAAATCCCGTATCTGCCTGAGTCCTGAACTCCTAAAGAGATGTGCCACATTTAAGTCCATCACAGTTTGAAATAAACTGTTATTTTGTCTCCTGGAGTTTATGTTTGGAAGCAAATCTCAGGGAAGTGGAGCAAAGCTGGATCCTGCCCAAAACATGGAGAAGAAGGAGCTGGTTGCGCCTCCAAATCTGATCAACAATCCAGCAGTTTCAGCAAGAGTTATAGAATCAAAGAACAGTTTGAATTGGAAGAGACCTTGAAGTTCTACCTCCTGTCATGGACAGGGACATTCCACTATCCCAGGTTGGTCCCAAACCTGATCTTGGACACTTCCAGGGATGGGACAACCACAGCTGATCTGTGTCAGGGCCTCACCACCCTCCCAGCCAGGAATATCTGCCTAACATCTCATCTAAAGCTGTGTACTGCCTGCAAAGCTCTGTTTGAAGAGATACATGCTGATTTTACAGATTGTTTAATTTACCACAGAGTATTGTAGATTCTCTTACCTTAAGCCATTATGCCTAGTTGTATCACCTTTACCTAATTTATCTCATGTTTAGGGTTACCTCTTAGTTTGATTATTAAGGTGGCATTGCTGGATAGAGTTCAGAGAACTTGACACCTGGTACCAGTTATGGAACTGTGCTGCACATAATGGCAGCTTGTGGCTGAAACATCTGCCAAAAATGTAACACTTAACAGTTTAAACAGGTATTTTGAATTTGGAGTTCAGAGACCTTCTTGCATACAAAGGAGGGAAAATACCTCTGGTGATGATAAACAGGAGAAGATGAGAAACAGACACTAGACCACAAAATGGGACAAAATATATAAATGACAGAAAATGTAAAGATTTGGTGTTTCAATACAAGCTTTGCCATCAGATAACCAGAGCAGAGTGGCCCCAAGCTGCAGTGTCAGGATACTGGGAAGCTTAGACCAGAAAGATATTTACATTTACTCATTAATTATCTTTGCAATAGATTTCTCAATTCAACCAGCACCTGCTGCAATACCAGAGATTTAATTGTCACACATGATGCAACTTAAATTTCTTTTTATTTATAAATAAATTATGAGCTTATTAATCAGGCACATTTATGAATTGAAAAACTGAAAATTAAAATCGAAGCAAAGATTTATGGCTGTCTAGGGACTATTAGACAGGACTTCACTTGAAATTTCTGCATCTTTTTAATGTCCAAAAATTAGCAAATACATACGCATAAGTATGGCCCAAGATAGTGACAGGGGCAACAACACAGAAATATACAGCAACAAACCACAGTTTTAAGCAATATATTAGATCAGATGAAAGAAGAAAATAAGGAGAGGTTATTTTAATACATATTTTTTGAAGTATTTTTGTCTATTAAATTATTTTAATTGGAAGGAAAAAGGGACAAAACTGTCACAGACATCTTTTATGAAAAATCCTTTCCTTAGGATTTTTCCTCCTGAGAAGCTGAGAGGCCTCAGGAACAAAATGTGAACAATGATTATCTGCTGCTGTGGAATGCAGCAGGTGGATCTGTGATTGGCTCATGTTGGATGCTTGTAATTAATGGTAAATCACAGCCCAGCTGGCTCAGACAGAGACTCAAGCCAAAAACCTTTGTCATCATTCTTTCTTATTCTATTCTTAGCTAGCCTTCTGATTGGAATCCTTTCTTCTATTCTTTTAGTAAGGTTTTAATGTAATATATATAATAAAAATAATAAATCAAAACCTTTCTGAAACATGGAGTCAGATCCTTGTCTCTTCCCTCATGCAAGAACCCCTGTGAACACGGTCACACAAAACCTCATCTGCCTTTAATGACTGTCAGTTTTCTCCATTGCATTCTTCAGTAGTGACTACTGTGTTCTGAATCACCATTCCCTGCCACCAGGCTGATCTGAGGATTTGCCAAAAATGCTGACAAGGCCAAGAAATGACCAGGCCTTGAAAACTAATCCAAAAAAACAACAAAAAAACCCTACTTGGACAATGAATGCTGCATCCAGTGTCACAGAGATGATGAGAGCAACAGCAGCACTATTGATGGATCTGTCCCTCGTGGCACCAGCTCTGCAGGGGGAATGCTGCTGGCCCATTCCTCTGGCCCCACTGCTTCGTGTCTGGCTCCTGCACATGGTTGATGCTGGCCCAGACCTCCTCAGCTGTTACAGAATAGCTGGATTGAACATTCCTGAGCTTCAAAAGCAGCTTGGTCTCCAGACTGACCTGGAAATACTGAGCTGTATGGAGAAACTGAAATTAAAGGACTGCTGTGGAGGACGACTGCAGTACTGGTCACTATTTGCTTTGAGAGATTTGAGAGATTCCGTCCAGGAACAGAATCTAACAGATTTAAGTTTCTTTGGAATTATAGGTACTTAGAAATGGCAAAAAATGCTGGTGTTGCTGACCCCCCACTTAGCAATGAAGATGCAATTATGCTCAAATGTTCTACCCTCTTTTCAGCTGCAGAAAAAGTGCTGTGCCATAGATTTCCTCCTGTGTGGAAAAAAAAATTCAATCACTAATGTAAATACCTCACCACCTGACCATAAGACTAAGCTGGGTTCAGTGGCAGTATTCCCCAGAAACACAGCTGGACAAAGAATATTTCAGATGGTCTTCAAGAAAACCATATACATGTAAGGAGCATTGCCCAAATACCTCCATGCCAACAGCAGTCAGTTTCAAACTATCATGTTTCTACAAAAAGAAAAAGTGAGAAAAAAATTTCAAAAAAACAGACAAGTTATAAACAAGCTAAAATGAGAAGGAAAATAATGCTGGTTCCTACAGGATTTATGGCCTCAAACTTTTCAACAAAACAGAAGAGCATGTCAGTACTAATGCACAGTTAGTTATGATGTTTTAGACACAAATTACAAAAAAGTCCCACATTTCCTTCACTGTTTTTCATGCTACAACTTTTGGTACTAGAGGTAAGGCTGTGGTGAAGTTAATTTTCTTCACAGCAGCCCATATGGTTGCAGGTTTTGGTTCTGTGACTTAACCAGTGTTGATAATTCACCAATGTTTTGATCATTGATGAACTATTCTTCACCACATCAAGGCTTTTCCTTTTTCCCACTGCGCCTCCCACAGGAGTTGTCAAGAACCTGTGGGGACACACAGAGCTGATCTGAACTGATTAGAGAGATATTCTTACCAAATGACATTGTACTCAGGAATAGAAGCTCAAGGAAAGCAGGAAGAAGCAGAATCATTCATGGTTATGGCATGTGTATTCCTGAGCAGCCATTAGCCCTCATGTGAGCCTGGCTTTTCAGGAATTGGCTAAAAAATCTGCCTGCAGTGAAGATGAATAAAGAAATTCTTAAATTCGCTTGTAATCACAGCTTTTGCTTTCAGCTGTTAAACTGTTATTTCAAGCCACAAGCCTTTCCTTCCTTCCTTCCTTCCTTCCTTCCTTCCTTCCTTCCTTCCTTCCTTCCTTCCTTCCTTCCTTCCTTCCTTCCTTCCTTCCTTCCTTCCTTCCTTCCTTCCTCCGCCACTTCCTTCCGCCACTTCCTTCCGCCACTTCCTCCTTCCGCCACTTCCTTCCGCCACTTCCTTCCGCCACTTCCTTCCTTCCTTCCGTCACTTCCTTCCGCCAACTTCCTTCCTTCCTTCCTTCCTTCCTTCTGCCACTTCCTTCCTTCCGCCACTTCCTTCCTTCCGCCACTTCT